>MU917691.1:14123-33739 GCA_036418165.1 Cooperia oncophora | reverse complement strand
GGTAACAAATAAAAAAGCTTCGAGCCATTTTCAGGCCTCCGAAGAAGACGAGAAGGTCGAAACGTTAGGCCAATAAAAGGTTTCATCTAACAACCTCGTTTGGCAGAAGTAATTGAACATTCGACATCATGCCGAGGTTACAAGAAGGGACAACGTGGAGATTATTAAACTTCATGTTGTATCTGTGAAGTGTTCGATTTCATGTGTCGTTTGCCCGTGTTATCGGTGACATTGGCATAAGCACTTTGACAGCTGTTGAATGTGTGGAAATGATATGATACCGACATTGATCGTTTTGTTATACGGCAGTTTGTCCAGCTGCCTTAGGGCGAGATATTTCCAGAATGGTTTTTCAGTAAACAACTGACATATAGCGCCAGTCAGGAATCGATGGTCCCGTTCACGTGTCTCACGAACGCGCCTTGCCCTTTCGCCCCGCATCCATTATTTCGCAAAAAATTTGACGTATATTCGAATTTCCGCCCAACTCGGGACCCGACTAGGCAAAAAGTGAAGCTGGAGCTAATGATTGACTAGACGCTGCGGCGCTTAGGACCCCATCTCAAGGAGGAATTCTTTAAAGTGTCGGAGATCGTGGTCAGCCCGATCTGAATTACCCTCGCTATTCGCACAAATCGACATTAAGCCATCCATTAGTTTAGGCTGCGTTCACACTTTGCGGCAGCGTCCACAGCGACCAATAGCGTCCTCCAGCGTTCCGAGCGTCAGCGACTAGGGAAAGTATAGATATCGATCTAGCGTCTGCCAGCGTCTATCAGCATCCACCAGCGTCCGGGAGTGGAGAGTAGAGCGCGATAGAAGGGTGGCAGACAGCTTGTAGAGTATGGCGCGATAGGAGGTTAGCAGACAGCTGGTATCCTCCTATTGCACCATACTCTCAACCAGCAGTTTGCTGCCGGTCGCCGGTAGACGCTAACGGACGCTGAGACGCTGATCGATACCTACTCTTTCCTTCTCGCTTACGCTACCGGACGCCTCGAGAAACGCTGGTGGGGATGCTACTGGCGCGGTGGACGCGCTGGCCAAAGCGCAGCCTTGTTGTTGACGACAGGATACAGCATCGGGATAGGGGAAGATTACTCTGTAGACGACTCCCCCCAACTTCTTGCTTCGGTGCAACCCCCTTCCTCGTATGCAATCTATCCTATCCACCGACCTCCCGAACTTCCCGATTCCTACCGATTTTCCAAAAATGTTTCTAGTTCCAACCAACAGCGGGCGTAGAGGGTATGGGGGGAGGGTTTGCCACCAAACAGCTACGAATTGCAACTATTGAAAATAGTAGCTGTCTATTTTTTAACGACGCCGCAACTAGGGGGTTCAAATAAGGCCCTCCTCCCCACTTCCTGATGGGATCCAACAAGTCATGCTGAGCACTGGCTGACGCTATATCCATCAATTTCCGAGTGTCTACATCAACGTATCGCCCTCTCAGCCTTTCTGGCTGTAGAAGAATGCGAAAGAACTCCAATTCTGCGCCTTCATTGGTCAGGCTAGTGCTACTGCTTGCTTTTGCTTCTTCTTTCCACTTGTTTGTGCTCTCTCAGAGGTTCTGGTACACGTGAACGCTAGACGGAGAGGGAAAAAATGCTGTGGCGACTCAACAAATGGCAGTTTTTGCTTTTGCAGGTTGTAAAGGCCATGGAGCACCAATCGCTCTGAAAAAATTGATATGGCCAGAGGCAAAGCCTCATTACTGCATTTTTCTTCGATGGATCCTTACGAAAAGAGAGCAATTCGGATACTGAAGGGCCAAAGAAAGCACGCTAAGGGATTAAAATGGGATTTGAACTGAGCAGCAGACATCACGTAAGGTCATGGAGCTTGAGAACACTACGATTCCGGCTGATTCGTTCATATGTCACTCGCCGAGTGGGGCGAAAATGAATTGCAGTCCAGCGGGGATTCACCGAGCAGGGCCTAACCTTTGAGAAGTTTGAAAATAACTAGTTATATTGCACTTTGAGTAGAGCTTGCCGAATAATCCAGAGCTGGGTCCAGCTTTGTGGGTCATTTCGAGAACTGATGGTCCGTGCGTATTTCTGAGTCATTAGCCTTGCGCCAATTCTTGTCAAGGATAGGTCATCTCTGGATTCTGGGATGGCATTCAGCGAGATGGCTCGCGGTCGCAGCTGCCTTTATATGCATAACTTATCGTTATGACTACTATGCACGAGTGGTTACGGGCTCGGACATTCCCTGGGAGGCCGTTTAGTATGAATTTCGCCATTCAGCACAACCCATGACGACAAGTTGTCCGATGCTTAACGACCCTTTTTACGACTCGAGAGGCTATCCTTGAGCTGCAGCTCTTGCAGGAACGGGAAGAAAGTCGTCGCGACTTCCCAGAATTCTTTCACAATCACGCATTTAGTCCAATCCCATAGGCCCATAACAATCGGCACCCATTGAGGGAAAGTGCTCGTTAGCTCGGACACATTCTCGGAAGTGCACCTTTAAATGAGTTACTCAGTCCACATCCAAATTTTTAACGGTTCGGTGGCGTAGTTCGGCGACGGGGGGCATTTTGCACTTTTGCTACTTCCCATCGACGTGTCTAGCCGTCTAGAGAGCTATTTCATGCAATTTCAAGACTTGCTAGGTTTTACCATGCTAGCTCGACGAGCTTGCTTCAGATTCAAAAGAGTCCCAGGTTTCATCAGAGTACGTCGTGTAAACGTGTGCACGGAACTAGTGGAACAGCGAAGGTGCAAATACCTCCCCCCCCCCCGTCGCCGAACAGCGTCTATTCGGTTACCAGGACGAGGAGAGTTCTCGCGTCCCTTTGGTCAGCTGCTCGAGCTGATTGTTGTGTGAACGGGACTATTAATAGTAACAAGCAGAAGCCCTCTCATAGAGCGATGCTACACTGCTTATAATGGGTTTCACAGTAATTACTTCTTCCATCGTCCCTTATTAGTTCCTTGGCAGTTTAATTAAAAGCGAAAGCTCATTGTACTTTTCAGCTCTAAGATGGAGCTCAACTTACGGCACTTCTTCATGCCCTTTCGCTACGCCTCATTTGAGATGTGTCATTACTTTCGAAGAAAAACGGGTACTTTCTTCAACGCAGAACTCGAAAGTCCAAGAAAAGTGCCAGTTTTTATGAGTCACTGAATGCGGGCGTAGCTGAAATCAAGGCATTCAGGCTGGACTTTTTAACACGCGAATTTCTTCATGCAAAACAGTCGCGGTCACGCTTGAGTGATTGGCAACCAGTCATTTGAATGCAGTGCTATTTTACAGCCCCATTACAATCTGAATGGTTTTTTACACCACAGCAGATCCCAAAGTTCATTCAGAAGCTGGAAAACAAGTCATACATCAGGGCACGTCTGGGACTCAAAAAGGCGTTCCCCCTCACCACTGGAGAATCCAGGCGATCATGTATCCTGATGAAGTGAATCGTTCTTAGTAGACAAGTCATTGTTCCATTTTGTACTCTGGAGAGGCATCCAGTTGCTTCATCCTGTTTTCCTGATCGTTGCTCCCAGAAAAGTGATAAATGTCCAGCCAGCGGCCAAAGAGACAGCTTTTCGACTTTGAACAATGTCCCAGCTCGGATAAGCATTTGAAGAATGCCCACGTAATTATCAGCTGTTCAACTCTCACTGATGATATCCACATACACATCTATCTACCTCTATAAAAGCTAATCTATAATCTATATAAAGCTAGAGAGGGCGCATTTGGTCGACGGGGGGAGGACTAGGTAGCCTTTTCTCGAGTTGACACGTTTTAGGATGGTGGCTAGACGAGCTTGCTCCAGCTTCACAAGAGTTCACAAGTTTCACCAGAGTGAGACTTGTAAACCGGAACTAGTGAAGCAGTGAAAGTGCAAATGCCCCCCCCCGTCGCCAAACTTCGCCGCTCGAAAGCTATAGAAGATCCGGCGTTGAGGAGTTGTAGAGTACATGAAATTGTATCTCATCCTAGGGATGAATTGCCACAAGGATACCTCCTACCAGTTCGAGGAATCTCCAGAAGGGGGTGCCGTGTTTGGTAGCTGGAGGAAGAGGAGATCGTATTTGGTCTGAGAAAAATTTCGATGGTTGATTTTCCCCGTTTCGCGGGCGCCATCCACATCGCTGGGAGAGCCCTAGGGGGAGGGGATCGTTCTTGCTCGTCGTTGAAAGGGGGAGGGGGGAGGGGTTGTATTTGTCCTCGAGAGAACTTCGCCGCGTAAACTGCTATAAGACTACTATTTCAAAGACTACTATTTCATTAGTAGAAACTATTGACTGATTAGTGACGATCCCCCCCCCCCCCGCTCCCGCTCCATGCCAGAATTCCGGGAAAAACAGGAAATTTTTTGGGAATTTTCGGAAAATGTGGTAGGAAGCTGGGAGAAGTTGACAAGATAGTAGATAGTAGTAGATAGTGTTAGGAGTACAGAGAGGTGGGGTCGTATTTTCCGAAAGTTCTCCCTAACGTCAGAAGGCCGTGATTATCGCGCGCAATGTTGCATGATGATTCTTCCTATGGAGTAGCCTCCAAAATTCCCTTACTGGATTGACAGCTTCCTTTCTGCCATCCAAGTTTCCCCAATTTTCTACGATTTTCACAAATCGCCAAGAAACTTCTCCGGTTTTTCTCGTAGCCAAGTACGTCCCCCTGATGGGCTGCCCAACGATGCTATACCCTGGTGATAATGCTGCTTCTTTGTACTTAATCTACGGCGTTGAAATAAGCCGCACATCTTTTGGGAAAAGATTAAGATATGTGAACAAACATTCTAATACGTGTATCAATTCATTTTTATAAGGATTCTTCCTGACGCTGGGGCCTACCGAGAGTTGTTTTACTGTGGCAATTGCTGTTTAAGACAGCACTTCTGAAAGCTAAGCCCTAATCGCGTAGCCAATAGCGCGCTCCCGCAGAAAGTGTGAGGTGCGGGTTCGTGTCTCCGCCTGGGACGAGAATTTTCCGAGAAAGTCAAGGCAACTAAAAGTTTCCATCAGGTCACATAGCTGAGAAAAAATTTTCATACCAGTATTGAAGCCATAATGCATCTCGTGGCCGGATCTGAAGAAGAGGCATAGGCAATTTTTCCAAGAGCAGTGTGAACATGGTGCTGTCAGTGAAGATGCGCAAGTTGTGTGGTAAGATCGCAAGTGCAAGGGCAAGAACAGGTGTTGTCGGCGAATCGAGGTCAGCAGGTGAGCTGTGTGAATGCAGGTAAAACTTCACTGAGCCTACTGAGAAAATGGGAGAGTGTGTTATAGTTTTTTTGGAGGGCAGTGCCAAGGGACGTGGATAGAGTCTGCTGACACGCAACCTGTTGAAGAGCATGGTAGGTCAAGGTGTTCGTGATAGCTTGTATATGTTTGCACTTCCGTCGCCTCTGGTGCACTGTAGTGCTGATGTGTGTCATTCGTAGGTCTCTCCTCCCTGGTGTGGTGGAGTACAAGCGCGTTATAAACTGATACGGCCAAGTATGAACGTACGTGTGCCTAAAAGGCGTATTGACAGACGACCAGGGTACGAATGTACGGACAGCTTTTCTTTGACCTGCTTGACAACTGCCCGGTGAGCTGCGAAATGGTGTGTTCGAGTGGGGCATTCTCAGAGAGGCGAGTGAGGTCGCTGGGAGGTGGAAGGGGCGCACGTAATGTCGGTTGACAGCATCGTGATTTTCAGTTGTTGACTTTTCTTCGATTCGTCCTTGGATTTACATGTGCTTAAAGAATTGTACCCGCCGCCCCGCCCCGCGTCGATCGCCGGCCGCATCTCTAGCTCTCTCGAAAGCTGTATGTCTGGGTGGTTGTGAGGGAAGAGACGTTGAGGGAGACCCTTTCCGCAGCGTAGAGAATACAGTGGGATGGGTATGACCGAGTAGGTGGAAGGGAGAGGTATTGTGACCAAGAGCGAAAGGTCGTATTGCCTAATTTTTCCTCTGCTGGTAAATGTGCCGGTACGGAGAGAAGAGAAACCGTATCAGGTTGTTTAAGCAGGGAATGGGGTATTGGTGTAGACTTTCAAGTTGCAGAGCAGAGAAGAGGCCACTTCTTAGTCATTTACCATAGAGCACCGGCAGTGGAAGAAAATCAGTAAGTATCGCAAAATTCGTTAGCAATCGTAGTTGGCTGTTCGATGAGTTATCTGAGCATTTGTAGCTCTGAACAAAAAAACACAAAAGAAGAGCGCTGGCGCTGCAAAAACAACTGAATGTGTTCGATGTAATAACAGAGAGTGAATATGACTGATTCACGTGTTAACTCGGCGATCCTTTGTGCTGAACAGCTAAGACAAGAAGTAATCATAACAATGAGGACGAGCTAATGCTGCCGAATCCAGTCCACACCCCAAGAAGAAACGTTATCATTCCGTGGGTTTGGCCGTTATAGATCAGCAGATAATGAGTTGCTGGAGCAATTGATATACTTGTGAACTGCCGAGAAGCATGACTAGTAGGGCAGTCGACAAATTGGAGTGCAAAAAACGATCTAGTTGTTCTGGTATGATTTTCACACAACATCACAACAACGAAGCTGAAGTTTGCAAAACTTCTCAAAAAACGAATAATTGGGCTAGGTGGTTCAAAATGAATACGTGGAAATTTTTTTCCCAAGCCGCCTTACACATTTAACTTCCCCCGTGTTTTAACTGTGTTTCTCTTCTAAAGCAATTGCGCCATTCAGGCAAAAGAGTTAACATTCAAAACTAAAAAGAATAAGTTGAAAACGCGCCCGTCTGTCATGTAACTGAAAATATGTTTTTCTAGGAGTTTGCAAATTTCAGTTCATAATAAATTGCTATACATATAGCAAACGGTTATCCCACCTGCTATGTCTCACGTCAGTTGAATAATTTTTTTACATAAATTTTCAGGTCTAATATTTCCATATTTCAATTTATTTCTTACCAGTTAATAGTTAACACACACCAACACATCATAAAGATCAGTCCGTTTTTTTCGCTTTTTTTCTATCGGCAACAGACAATGTAATTATTAAATATTGTGTATTGCTTCAAGTCGTTTCCCGTTAATCGTGTTTGATTACCGTCTCCATACATCTTTTGATACCAACGGTACACTCGTAGTGTGTGAAATGGTGGTGGTCAGTAAAGACCCCCGACCCCGAGCCTCCGTAACACGCTATGTACTTACCACTTTCTACACGTCCTCCTTCCTACCAGTTTTTTCCAAACTCTCAACATGTTCCAGTTTTCACCACAAAAATTTTCACTGAGGAGGGGTGGGGTAAGCCAGTGTGAAAGGGAAAATCAAGCACCACAAAAAACGTCACAACCGGAATATTCTCAAAATTTTCTCAAAGCACAACGCCCCACTCCAGAGGAGAATAAGACCTCCTCCCCCCCGCCGACATGTTTTACACAACGATGCTGTGCCTGGTGAGAAGGGTGGGTGACTTGAGCCAATCATGCTCAACTTCTCCAACGAGCTTATGTTTTATAGAGTGGCTGAAGAGATTGTGTTGCTCGAAAACACTTGTTCAGATTGGCGAGAGGCCGATGACAATCGATTGGAGTCGCTCAAAACACACATTGAACTATACTGACTTCATTGGTGAATCTTAAATTTATGTGCCACTCAAAGCATGTTGGCTTGCTACCTAGCGACTGGGCGGGAGCGAGATCTTTTGTGGCCGGGTTGAATGAAAATGATACGACACAGTGGATATTCCAAGTGAGGACTATTTACGCCAATTGTTTTTGACCCTCACAGTGACAACAATACACAAAAAAAAATCAAAATTCGACTAATCAGATCAAGCGTTAGCAAAAAATGCTCGTACATTGATTATTCGAGAGAAATCACGCGAAACTCGGAAAATTGAGATAATTCACTGCTTTCAATTAATTTTACCACATGACGCTTTTTAAAGGCCCTTCGAGGAGTGGTGGCAGTGACTCAAAAGCTAACAGATAAATGCGCTAGTCATGAAAAGAGGAAATAAACCCCCAAAAATGCCTAGGTGAATCGAAGCCGAACGAGAGCTTTAGCACGCACACAACGTAAGGATGTGCTTGGACGACTTCTCACTAAGGCGCATCTTACCTTTGGATTTCTGAGAAAAAAACCCCACCCCGCAGAACTTCCTCCCTTCCCATTCCTACCCATTATCTTCCTGAATTTTCCTAACTTCCTACCACTTTCTGGAGTTTCCCGCATTTTTCCACAAAAATTCTCCACTGTCCCTCCAAAACGCTGAACTGCCGTCGAGCCGGGGCGAGGGGGAGGGGAAGAACGTGAACTTAAAAGATGAAAAGCCGAAAACCTGGAGCTGAACAACCGGGCATTTTTCTCCAAAGGCAAAGGACAAACCCCCCTTCCCTCACACACTCCGTCCACGACCCACTCCCACGGGGTCCCTGACCTACGACGTGCCCATGTTCTCACCTGTTGGTATCATACGGATATCACCTTTTTCCTCTTATCTCGTCGATCTCATTCGAAATGGTAGGGGTCATTGGCGGAACAGCGGCACCATCAGGTGGCCGTCAGAAACGAACGTTGGACGTGGTATAGAGCAGTGGGCGGGGCATTGCCCTCTTAACGTGTCGCTATCAAGCATTTTCAAGCTGCGAAAGCAACACACTCACTTTGCTTGTGGAAGAGACAGCCTTTTCTGGAGGCGGCATTTACACACCAAGAGAACGCGGAACAATGGTGGAAGGGCTGCAAAATGGCGTTTGCCACCCCTCGCCCCAGCCATCCTGCCCACTGCCTCCAAGTGAACCTCGCCAGTAATGAAGTTCTGCAAAGAACATTTTTGATCTCCGTAAATTCTGAGCAGCAGCAACTTATGAGATGAAATGCATTAGTGCATCAATATTGAGCCGCTTAGTAGTGACGAATAAGAACTTCTAGGAACTGAGGCTGATGTCAGTGGCATGAGCGGATCATCGGCCTACGCCAGGAAAAAGCCCTGCAAACGACTATTCCGGTTAGAAAGCACCCTGCGGCTGTGTGAAAAGGGGCTACCTGGTCATTTTTTTCGGTTTCTTTTCTTTATCTTGTCCGGGCTGGCTACTACCGAAGAAACTCCGTATCTCCGCAAGGTATCCTTGCAAATGTGTTGTAAAACATTTGGTGCACACTCCGCGTAAGACACATTCCGCGTAAGAAATGGTAGAGCCAGTCTGCTCGGTAAGTCGTCGCATGGATAGAACTGGTGTCGTTCAGGAGATCATCGTAGGAAAAAAAGGAATGTCAATATCTCCAGTAGTAAGGTTGGAAGAATATACATAGTTCAGCAGTCAACGAGCTGCAGAAAAGGTTCTGCAGGACGCGAGCGTGACATTTGCATTATGACCCATTATTCAACGTGGCATTGCTTTTGCATATCAAGTCAACTAGCCATGGAATAATAGGCTATTTGCTATGCTGCGACTTGGACATCTTGATTACAGCATTCAGAAGCCGATGCTGGTAACAACAATAAGGGTGGGTTTCACGTTGGGGATGTGATGCTTCGGATTCATGCCAGTGCCACCTAAACGTCCTCCTACTTGTAGGGATGTTGGTTGAGGTCACAGGTTGCTACTGTCTGTTGCACAACCATTCGTAATTACTGGAAAATTATCGTTGGAAATGTTTCGAACACAGCAAATCGAAATTGAAACTTCAGTGAAGCACACAGTTTCTGATACAAGCAACTAACCTTATCTGTCAGTGCGCCAATTTCGATTTTTCGGTGTAAGGCATTGTTCACAGTCTGCGACCCTGACGAAACAGCAGTTCGGCGAAAAGCAATAAATACGTATTGATCGGAGAATTGGCAACCGCTCAGGAGAAACGCCGCCGCGGCAGCTTGGCGAAATGCAATAGATGCGTATCGATTTCTCTGGCTCCGCCCTAGAGAAAAACGCCAAGCGGGTCGGGCTAAGCGTTTTTTCGCCTGCCCCCGGACCGCTCACGCGTGAACGCGCCCGTCTTTTTAACAAAGCGCGCAACCGCCAGACTCTTCGCCCAACCGCCAATCGATATGTATCGAAAGCTTTTCGCCGAAGCGGTTCTTTCTAGAGAAACGCTGGGACGCAGACTGTGAACAATGCCTAATGGCCTGTCTGTCCGCCTGCAAGATGTCCCATAGGTGTAACAATGTTGGAGAAAGCGACCGTAACAAAACTGGGGGTTCAACTGGTCTCACTGTACCTATCTATTCTGACATTATGCTCCTGATAACACCCCCTCTTAGTATTTATGATTCTCTAGCAATAAGCGCGTTTGTTGGTTGAATTGTTTGTTTGACCAGATATTCATAACTCTCTTCACTTTAGCCGCAGAGCATTCAAGAGGTGAAGTAAGGGTAGGCAAGAACCTCGAAAGCAAAATACTCCTTTTTTTCTTTCAGTCTTCGTCGAACGTCATCGTTTGCATAGCGCTAGATCGTCTCCTCTCAGTGTTTTCGGCGACACGACACTCGCCTGATAAAGCCAATCGCCGGATTCGTGTTATGCTCACTGCAGGTTGTACTTTTCTCGAAAAATTCTTTCAAATGATTGACGGGACCGAGTGTTTTCAGCGTGGACAACAGCCTTAATCATAGGGCTTCCTCAACTTGCCGTTTGGAGAAGTTACGTGCCATTTCAGCACCTCAACTGGAGCCAGTGTTTACAGGTATGGCTGCAGTATTGAGAAAATGTCTGGAAGAAGTTAAAAATGGATTTCCAATAGTTCCGATGTACTTATTGGTTTTCAAACGAACAAGTCAGCAAGTAATCCCGTGATATTCCCAAGCCTATCTGATCCGCTAAACCAGATCTTTTCACGAACAAAAAAAATCGGCGCTGTTTGGCTTGGGAGGAGCATTCCTCACCTTCGCTAGTTCCTTTTGCCAGTCCATGTCAAATAATAGGTCTCGATTTGGTGAGACCTGGGAAGGCATGTGCAACTGCGAAATGGTGCAAGTGAGCTGCACTGGTTACAAGAATTTCAAGGCAACTGGCACGATAAGTCCCCAAGATGTTTAAGACCAATACGCCTAGCAGACAGAATTTGCCACCCCTGGGCAGGCGGTGTTGAGACCTTTCCGAGGGAGGTACCCTAACAGCGCCCTGTCAGGCTGAAACATACCGACCCGAAAGTCCACCGAGCCCGTCGGCCCACAAATGTCCTGCCAATGCCGATGCTCGTGTCGCATCATTCGGCAAGTACAATATGAAGCGAAGGGAATGTTATGAAGCGGCTGCGGTGCTGCGTGGATATATGGGTATCGCACGCGGCCCCCTATTCACCGTAGCGGTTTATGGCACGATGCCAACGGGAAACTCGTCCAAAATGGCTGACGTTTCGCTTCGCTTTTTCGCCTGTTCCCTATTCGTAGCACCACTGCTAATATTTAAAACGAGTACAAAATGATCATGCCTTACGCCTTCAGAAGTCTTCAGAAGGTAGCCTGTACAGGCTTCTCTGCGTCTACCTGTAGACGCCATCTCCGAGCCTAAACTACAGCAGGCAAATCTAATAAAACTCTGGGAAGTGCGATTGTTGCCCCTCAAGCAGGAAGCCAACAGCAGCAGTTACATGGTCACTAGATTTTAGCCTTCGGTCATTGTATAAGGCCAGAGATGCATTCGAAAAACAGTGCAAATCTGAACTTCAAATTTGAATTTCAAATTCCAACATATGGCTCAATCGAAAACGGTTGGCGCAACGCAGAGCCCTTATTCCCTCTGAATATTTATTTCCTTGAAGGATGAATCAGAATTGTTATTATTAGCTGTCAAGCCTCATTAACCACT
This sequence comes from Cooperia oncophora, assembly GCA_036418165.1. Taxonomy (NCBI): domain Eukaryota; kingdom Metazoa; phylum Nematoda; class Chromadorea; order Rhabditida; family Trichostrongylidae; genus Cooperia; species Cooperia oncophora. The sequence goes on along the minus strand of MU917691.1, from coordinate 22,006 downwards.
TTTCCTGTTATTCACTGGGAAACGAGTTGTGGTATGGTATCTGGGACGTCATTAGATAAAGAAGCTAAGCTGCCCGACCTTACAGATTATCCTGCGCACCGTAGTGAGCCCGCAGATAGTCTCGTTCCCAAAGATCATTGGGGAAAGTATTGCAAAATGTCTTCGGAAAATCTCTAGCGAATTTCTCACGAGCCACTACTTCACTTCTTCTCCGTCACCGGCGCCCTGACTACCGCACTTGAGCGCCAATTCCGACTAAACTGTTTGAACACAACCACGTTTCCCTTCGAGAAACACTTTTTAGTCTCATATTCCAAGTCCGTTACAAGCGCAGTTGGCACGATAATTATGCCGTACTCGGCATAAGATGCAAAAGGGCGCTATATAGGGGAAATGGCGAAAGAACGGAATGAAACGGTCGAAATCCTGCGAAGAGAAAGCCCGTTATCAGTGACTTGAAAATCGATTTCGGACGAGTTTCCCGTAGGAATCTTGCCAATAACCGCTACCAAAGGATACGGGCTGGCCATGTGTGCAGCCCATGTATATTGCAATGCAAGCACCGCAGCCGCTTCATACCAATCCTTTCGCTTCAAAATTTGCTTAGCAAATGAATCAGTACGAGCGTCAGGAACGGTCGTCCATTTGTGGGCAGGCAGGCGTGGTGTGCGTTCGGGTCGGTATGTCGTAGCATGATGGGACCTAGGGTACCTTCCTTGGAAAAGGCGCTGCACAGCGCCTTCTCAGAGACGCGAAAATCCTGCCAGGCGTATTATCCATATCTCGTCTTTAGCGGATTTACTCGCTGCCAACTGCCTTTAATCGGCAATGAAAACGAGTTGGAGATATCTCTTGTACCTGCGGAGTTTTTGCCTCAGCTGAGTTGGTGTTTGTGAAACCCAATTGATTCACAGCTATTTTTCACACCCCATTAATTATATTGCGTGCCAAGTGGTTGACGTTCGCCAGTACACAGCTTAAGTGCTTTCAACGTCAGAGCACTGCACTACAAGCTATTTTTACCAAAGCCATGTTGCGTAAGGATATCAACGAACTTCTCTTTCTGAGAGTCCTGCAGATGCGACAGCTCTTAGGCCCACACTATTGGAACTGAAAGATTATTTCAGAGCGCATAGCGCCCCTCTACTGGGCGCCAACTCTGATTACCTCAAAACACTGAAAATTCCTGGTGACATTATCATTTACAGTCTCTTCACTGCGATACGCGGCCTGCAAATAAGGCCGGTGCTTTGAGGCTCGGCCGCCCGTCTCTCACCATGATTAGACGCGAATATCCCGACCGCACTGTCAGTGAAAACGGATGCTGACGAACAATATGATGCCTTTCGCTAGCCGCAAAGAAAAAAAACCAAGCTAGGTACCTGTGCAATCCCACGTGCGCCCATTCATTCGCACAGCGAACAGACTGTACAAAACGGAGACGGTAGAGTGGCGAGTGCCTCAAGTTACCGCGCAGTCCGAGCATCAGATCCTGGATCAGCTCCCATCTGGGAAAAACTAAGCCTTCACGATAAATCCTCCAAGACGAGCAGCACTAATACGCCTGGCAGGACGGAATTCCGCGAAGCAGGACGGAATTCCGCGACCCTGAGCAGGCCTTGCATATTGCCTTTTCCAAGGGAGGGCCTTGTAAGCGGCGCCCTATCAAAGCCAAAACTTTACGCGTCCCAAACGCCCCACCACGCACCACCGTCCACAGAATGCACGACTGTTGCGGTATGAAATGATTGCTACAAACAAATTTGAGTCGTTTTTTTATTCAACCAATGTGATATTTCTCCAATACTTTACTTCGGACGAGAGGAGAAGAAGGGACTGAGCTAATAATAATAATCATAACGATAATCAAAGTATTCTTCATCGATCTAGATGTTTTTGCACTTTTTTCGGCTAGCACCTGGCATACTCTCTTTGCTGGGAATTTCTTGGAATATCTTAATGAGAGCTAGACGATTGATTTCCTGTGGATAACCCGAGCCCAATTAATCCTCCGAACTGTTCTCCCAGCTTTGAACTTCGGGGACCATTTCGCAGCCGTCCTCTGCAATCATCATCACCCCAGGCTCCATTAATCTTGCAAGCCGCCCCAGCCATCACGCTCTATTTGCCTGTGATGCGAATCTGTACCTAACAAGGGACCCTCTTTCAGAACATGGAGTCCAAAACGATTTGTTGCATGCTGTGAAGGAACATGTGCGAACCACAAATGCTGTGGGTTTTCGGGAAAGTCATGAGTTGGCGAAAAAAGGTTTTACAAAAAGTTTCACGCCCAGCTCGACGATAGACAGCCCCTTTTTTCCTGAAGACACGTTCGGGTGTTTTTGGAAACGTTTTGTTTGCGACAATAAATGTTCCAACTCATGATCAGTACAACAAGGAAAAAATAAGCAGGCGAGGCCCAGAATCTCGCGCCTCAGGCGATTCTGCAACCATTAGCTTATTGTGCACCCTTATTTTATTTTCCCAAACGCGCGCGGAGCTAGCCACATTTTTGCGCACTCTCATGATCCTGCTGCAGTAAAACAGTTTTGAAAATCGTTTTCACCATCTGAGAAAGACCTTCCTTGGGAGGGCAGCGCTCCACCCTGTAAGCCAAATTATTGTCCAGTTTTTATGTACCAAAACGTTCGCCAAGCAAAGGCGCCACTGAACTTATACCAAAACTACTGCACTTTTCATTTGAACGCAAATTAAAGAACCTAAAGGGGCATCAAGACCGTGCTGTTATGTTTAAAACGATTTAACGACGGAGGGGCGGACATTTTTGCCACTTTCGCTCTTTCCCATCGACGTCTCGACCTAGCCAGGCAGCCTCTTCTCGATTTGACAGGTTTTACCATGATGGTTTCACCAGTGTGCTCCAGCTTCACAAGAGTTCACAAGTTTCACCAGAATGAGACTTGTGGACCGGAGATAGTACGAAATCCCCCCCCCGCAACTCTCCCACGGCGATGGAATCTGCGCCGGGCATATGCAACTTTGTACATATATGGTTCAATCATGACATTGGAGCTCATCCAGGAAGATTGCTCACCAGCGGTAGCCGCTAGCCCGGTCAGAATGCATCGATATTAGGAACAGGGCCGTCCCTCACTTGGGCTCCTCAAACACACCGCCGTTGTAAGCCCTATCGGTTGCAGAGATCATAAAGGGATAAAGATAAAGTCTTCGCCGTTAATCAATCCCTTTGTGGGATGCGGCACGCATTCTACTTCCATTCAGAATCGTAGTGGCTTATTGAATGCGATGTGGCCTATACAATGACTTGCGGTGGCCAGCCGATGTACAAGTCAGTGTTTTATCCTCCAGACGAATCTGGTACGTTCACTTTGACGTGCCCGCAGGAATAGCAAGGCTTGGTTGCGCCTGGACAGGGGCCGAACCAGAATTCAAAGAAAAACCCTTGGACGAGTGCTCGTAAGCGCGGGCCCACTTGCTCACTTACACCACCTCCCAGCAGAGATCATATCTGTATAAACTCCGAGTTCCTGAGACGCCAGGATAAAATGGCGTATCTGTTGCACTCCATTTTAACCTGGCGACGAATGCACCTATGGGTGAGATGTTTTCGTTTTGGACCAGTCACAATCATGCCTTGTCCAGTAGAAGGCAAGAAATGTAAGCAATTTTCAGGTGAAGTTAGCCAGTCGCCATCTACACTTGTAACCCAGGATAGGTTCAGTGTTAGCGTTCTAGTTTGGACTTATCAGCAAGATCTGCTCTTCACAGCTCACTAGCCTGTTTATCCCTGTTAACCATGAAAGCATGACGTGAATTTGCATAATATGTAGACTGAAGGCGCTTAATGGTTCCCATGGTGATTTGTTCAAGCTGATCAGATTAAATATAATGAAAAAGTTGTCATACTCATTATTAGTTGACTATTGGATTACTAAGAAACGAATCAGCGAAATGGAGTGAAACACGAAAAGAAAAGCGACCAGTCTGACTACCTTTTCTCATTGAGAGAAAGCCATTCGCTTGACAGAATTGAGAAATTATTACCGCTGATGAGTTCAGAGGACGGCGAGAATACGTAAAAAATAATTTATCAAAATAGACAGCAAATTAAATAATAAAACACTGAGGTGGAGTTAGTGCAGTGACAAGTGGCGCGCTTACACTCGCGCGGTCCTGCGTCCAAATCCCGGTCGATTCCTGACCAGACCAACCAGGCCCTCTACCCTCCTGGGATAATAATCTGGCACCAGATCCATCTGGGAGGATGAGAGCCCTGACTTGAAGAAAGGCTGGCTCCCGCAACTCATTGTATAGGCCACATCGGCACGTTGCACATCACGAGCGGCTTCAGCTGCTTTCTGACTGCGATGAAAAGCGAAGAAAAGTAGGTGTCGAAAATGCTGATTTTTGCCTCCTGGGTATTCCATTTCTAAGCCTGAAAAATAAAAAAAATGAAATTATACTAACAACAAATAACACTTTTGTAGAGCAGGAAAAGCCCTTTCTATTGATGCTATGATGTTGAATGCAAACACTTTGCAAACAACAAACAAATCATTTAAATGAAGCTCTTTGAAAAAACGAACTTATTCCCCAACCCAATACTTGCGGGTGCTTGCCCCCAAGACAAGTCCTAAGTTCCTTCTGATCACTGTTTATTTCTTATGCACCTGAAGAGCCAAACACAAAGAAAAGTGGACTTTAGGCCCAATAATGCAGTAATATAACGCCTCTACTGTCCCAAGTCACTTAGCGTCATAACAAAAATGAGCTATGTTGTGTGATTCACTTTATTACAGCGTTTTTTTCCTTTTTCCATTTTTTTCACTTCGCAAAAATATATTTCTTCTCGTCCAAAAATGTCTCCCCTTTCAGAACAACAATTTGGCATTATTTAGATCTGGGAAATCGCTCGCCTAGAAAATCCCTCTTTCAAAGGCCGATTGTTTGATGCCGAATCCTGGTACTCTATCGCTCACATAGGATTGATTTTCTGGATTCCAGCACTCATAGTCGTGGTGAGTTTGAAATACATAAGGCTTTCAGGAAGAATCAGTGTTGTTGCCGTGGTTTTCCTAATGCTCCATGATGTTTGTCCTGCGCTGTCCTTCTTAATGAAAAAATTCGGACGTTTGTTTATGTTGCGTAGGAAACTGACAACAACGTTAAGGTCCTTCCATTTTCTCTTCGGGTATTTCGGGAACGCTCGAGGTCCACAATGATCAGTCTTTAGTGGGGATTAGGAAGGGTCGCACAAAATTCCAAGCCGCGTATTAGGAAGAAGTATCGCACATAATTCCAAGGTTTCGGGACTTCGTTTAGCGGCGAGAGGCTTTGTTAATGGTTGCCTTTGTTTATTGCACAAGATGCATGGGTACCGATTGCTGCAACCCACGTGCGGGTTCCCAAAAAAAAACAATATTTGGGCAATATTAAAACCAAAGATATGCGGGTCTCCCGTCAGTAGTTGGTCAGACTCCGCCTAACCAAAAGCATTATGACAGAGTGTGGCCAATCAGGATCGTTGATACAGTCTGCTCTTAACTCTTCTACACGCGCTTAGATCCAACGCTGATCTGTCAACCACTCGCGGTTCTCTGTTACAATTTTCGAAAATTTTTTCTATGGGCCTTGTGGTTAGCCAACGTCACAGATATAGCGAAACGGTACACTTTTCGAAACGATATGGTTATTTAGCCAGTCAGCCCTGATCCTTTTGCAATCACTGACCACTCCTCGATATCCAGCGTTTTTGAAGGATATGATAGTAAGAACGTAATATTAAGGCTGCCATCTAAAAACCGTACACTTAAAGAACATATTCTGAGAAGTCATCGGAGGCATTATTCGGATATTCACGCCTGGTAATGCTTTTGATCCCTAATTAGTGTGTACTGACCTCTAAAGTTTTTGCAGACAGAAATATAACAGCTTCGTGGAGGCCTATGGTGCCTAGAAGTCCGTCGAGGTTCATGCTATATTCTATACCATGAGTTGCTGTAGGGTCACTTCGTCGCAGGGTACAGCATCGTGATGTGTGTGAAATAGTAGTGTAGGTACGACCCCTCCTAGCCTCTAAATGAGAGTCTCGGGTCACGAGTCCTCCTTCCGCGAACACTACCACATTCCCACGTTTTCCACTTTTGTCCAAAAATTTTCTGTCCGCGGTGGGGGGGTTGGAAAGGGAATATATAGCACACATCGAAACAGACCAAGAATCACTGCCGGCAAAAATCAGCAACCGGGGGAAAAATTTTCCCAAAGCAGAAATTTCTCTGAGACGCACATGCGACCTCCCTCCCCTCCTCTCTCTCCCAGCGACCATATTCGACCACCCTTCCCAGCGGAGAAGTGCGACCCCCTCCTATGTTTTCACCCAACGATGCTGTACCCTGCTTCGTCGTAGTCGAGCAGGCTAAACCTCTTGCATTATCTGTGAGAAGATGTCGCTTGCTATTTGCACATGGCCATGATGCCAATGGAGCTTAGGAAGCTGGAGATATTTCAATTGCGGTAGGCAAATGTCCAATTCTGCGACGCTCGCTATGAATTTCCTACCCCCACACACACACACACACACACACACACACACACACACACACACACACACACACACACACACACACACACACACACACACACACACACACACACACGACGCGCGAGCGGGACACGCACATCACACAGCGCAACACACACACACACACACACACACACACACACACACACACACACACACACACACACACACACACACACACACACACACACACACACACACACACAACACGGCAGTGGACATGCTCAACATCACATCCCACTGCACATCGTCTACCGTATACGTATACTATACGGCAGAGTATACGGCTACTAACAATCTTAACCAAAACAATCTCCCGTCCCCATAAGCGCAGTTTGACGACGGGAGGGGGGCATTTCGTATTATCATCGCTTCCCTAGTTCCGGTTTACAAGTCTCACTCTGGCGATAACCTGTGAACTATTGTGAAGCTGGAACAAAGTCGTCAAGCCATCTTCGTGAACCTTTTAACTCGGAGAACAGGCTGTCTAGATAGGTCGACACGTCGATGGGAGGTAGCAAAAGTGCAAAATGCCCCCCCGTCGCCAAACTGCGCCCAATCTATGCCTAATAGACCCAGGTTCAGTTGCATGTGATTTATCGTTCATTAGACACCGTCATGATCCCCGCAGATGATAGGGCTTCTGACAGGGGCATGGCTTGGAGTGCTGCCAGATCCGATTTCCCACCAGTTGTAGCGGGCTTAGGATGGCATTACTAATGGAAAAGGGGCGCCCTGGTCGCGGACCAATCCGCACCACGTCACACGCCCTATCGTTTCTAGGGATCATGACTGTAGATATGGTGACTGAGGTCATGAGTATTCCAAAAAGTGATGGATTTCACTTCAGATCTGCTATGTAATCGTACTCTCATGGGTATTTGTGAACTCGCGTCCGTCGATATCACGAGGCGGAAACCGTAACGGATCGCTCCAGACTGGATGTGAAACGGTAGACACCGTACTCACCAGAACATCAGGTTGGAAAATTTTCGCTAATAATGGACGCCCTCCCCCTTGCTCCTCCCATGAGCAACAAAAAGCATAAGAGATGACATCACTGGATGAAATCAGTTTCCCCCGAGGCAGCTGCTGATTCATTAAGCCTGAATATTGAATATTTTTCGAAAATTGCTCTCTTCCGTTGCATAAATTTTTAATAGGAATTTGCATAATGCGCTGGTAATGGAATATTAATAAGCTTCCTCACAGGATTTCTCATCCTTCCAAAAGTGAGACAAAAGGGCTCGATTATTCTGCATAGTCGCAGCCAACAGCTTTAGAAGTAACATATCATTCCAATCCCTAGCGTTTATGTAGT
>MU917686.1:1823-12554 GCA_036418165.1 Cooperia oncophora | reverse complement strand
TTCACTCTGTGTCTTTCGATTGGCGGCAACCGTGCTCTCTTTTTTCGGAGTGATGAAAATTTGTTCAAAATTTTCTCCACTGAGTGTGATCGGTTTAAGCTGGTTTACATGTCCTCTCCACAGCGAATGTTCACAGCGCACAAGATAAGTGGCTCTTTCAAGGCGTTCTTTAACGATACCGGGGTACGAATGCTTCTCGTTCCGTAGTATTCTGGCGTATACGGCATCATCAACATTGAAGTGGTGCTGTCGTGCTTCGTAGTTCGTTGAATCGATCTTCCATTTTGGCGTCGCGTCGCTCAATGTGTTTGTTGGGAGCAGGTAGTATCAGGTCGAGTTCCGCGCGACTTCGGCGACCCAGAACATATTCTGCAGATGACAGCTGATTTGACCCGGCAAAGCAGGGTGCTGGGCGCTATGCCATCAAAAAGGCTCGAACTGCGTCCGATGTTGGTTCTTTCCTCTTCATTTTGGAATTCTCTCTTGAACGTATCTACAGAAAGTTCTGCTCACTGCTCTGCGAGTGAATAGGAGGGGCGCGGATGGGTTGGAGTCGTGGGTGACGACGCGTGTATGGTGTTGCAACGGAAAGCTCCTATGAGGCCATTTAATGGCGGTTCGAGTTGCGTGATCCAGTCGCGTACTAGAAGCGAGCGAAGTCAGCTGCATACAGCATCCTCTTCCTTCTTTCCTACAGTTGAGATTCTGCTCACGAAGTGACCATGAACCTTAATATGCTGATTATTGGCAGTTTCGAGGAGATTACCAGTGGGAGTAACTTGGACGACCGATCGCAATCTAGTCCACTTGCAATCCAGTACAGTTGCAACTGAGTAAGGTGATATCGCTCCATATCGAGGCGCTGTCCATCCATTGATCCTCACAATTGGAAAAATGCGTGTGAGAGGACCCACACTGAGATACTATAGCACGGATTCTTTTCCCTGAACTTGGCTTTTTCTTGTTGAAGTTTTGAGAGAGCCCATTCTTATGTCCCTGCTTTTGCAGGTGCTACAGGTTTTCTTCATAAAGTTGCAGTCTTTTGCCCAGTGAAGTCCTCCACAAAAAATATGGTACCACCAAAAGCATAGCCACCTCATCGTTTAATTGAAGTACGCAATCACGCTTACTAGCTCTCAGGATTTCTATTGTATTAGGTAGTCCGGAAAGTTCTCAGCGTTTTGTGTTACTATTTTTTGTACATTCATTGCTGATTTAAATCCTGAAGAGAATTTTTGCGCTATCTGATGGTATAATTGCCGTTTCACCATTGCTTGATAAACCCCCTTTTCCCAAGACTTTTTGAAGCATGTCAAAAGAGCAACTTCGGACGATATTTTTCTTCAACTAAAAATTGGGTCAATCCGCAGTCGAGACAGCTCGACAAATTAACCAGGTGTGGGGGCCCAATAGTGTTGGAGAAAGCACTGTGCGACAATGGTTCAACAAATTTCGTTCTGGAGATTTCAGCCTTGAAGATGAACCTCATAGCGGTCGACCTAAAGCAATACCTGACGAGAGATTTGAAGGCATTTGTGGAGGCTGACAACAGCTCGAGAGATTGCAGAAAAGCTAGGCGTTGGCAAATCCACTGTTGCGGATGGTCTGAAACGCATTGGGAAGGTGAAAAAACTCGACAAGTGGGTGCACAATCTGAGTGACCGGCAGAAATTGGCACGTCTTGAGGTTCCTTCTTCACTGCTCTGCAACGACCCGTTTTTGGACCGAGTTGCCATCTTGGATCATGTCACATAACAGGAGACGTTCCGGACAGTGGTTGGATGCCGACGAACCACCGAGGCAATTTCCAAAGCCGAATCCTCACGAAAAAAAGATTATGGTCACAGTGTGGTGGTCATCGGCTGGTGTGATCCACTATAACTTTTTGTCACCAGGCCAAACCATCACAGCAGAGTCCTACTGTGAAATCGACGAAATGTACCGAAAATTGCGTCAGCTGCAGCCAGCACTTGTCAACAGAAAGGGTCCGATTCTTTTGCATGACAACGCCCGCCCACACGTTTCACAAATCACTATCCATAAATTGAACGAATTGGGGGTTGAAGTTCTACCTCACCCGCCATATTCTCCAGACCTTTCACCAACCGACTATCACCTTTTCAAACATTTTCAGAACTTCCTTGCTGGAAAATACTTCATCAATTAGCAGGCAAAAAAGCCTTCGTAAATTTCGTGGATTCTCGACCACCCAGTTTTCTCTTTAATGGGATTTATCGACTGTTTTCACATTGGCAAAAGTGTGCTGATTCGAACGGTGCTTATTTCGATTAAATCCGATGAGTATTAAGAAAGTTATGATCGTTCAAAGTGAAACACTCAAAACGCTGAGAACTTTCCAGGACAACCTAATACCATCTCGACCATCTTTACCCACCAACAACGTTTTCTTCTAACCTGACTATTGTCGGGTACGACTTCCGATCAAAGGTCCCGGTTCCAAGCACACAAGGCCTGAAGATGGAGATCGCTGCTGGGGACAAGATAGCAGCGATCTCCATCTTCAGGCTGCCTTTCAATTGCATTCTTTTAGGTTGTGTACAAATAAATCGCGTTTCTTGCACACTAATTTTCAACTCACTGTTCTTGTGCTTGTTCACTTAACGTTCATATTGCTGTACATAATTTCAGAGCTTATCTATCGGTCTTTCGTTTTTAGTTTTCGTTTGTTTCAGACTTCATTCTTCCAGAATTCCAGACCAAATGTCTAGGGTGCACATTTGCATCATTTAGCTTCCTGTACTAAACCTTACGCGGAAAACTGTGGAGGCTCATATAAAGCGTGATGACCAGATGTCTCCCGTACGCAGCACTCAACCCTGGTTGCGAAAGTTCCGCTCCGGAGACACGAACCTTCGTATGAGCCAAGTCGAGATCGGAAGACACATGGTACGATCACTCATGGTTTGGGTGTGTATGACTATCAGCCCCCAGCTGTCGAAGCGTAGCGGTTTCCCCGTCCTAACATGCGCAGGAATGGAGATACAGGACCGTGAAACACGCTAATTCCTCCATGCTCCGCCTTACACCTTTTTGCGGCGCAGATTCCCGTCCTTCATAACATCCGTCGCAAGCGCGCGTGTCGCGTGCGGCTCCTTGGCACTTTGCCAAGTCCTTTAATTGCGCTTTCAAATACGAATCGATTTCCTGATGCGGATTACATTTCAGGTGGTGCAAAATCCTACTATACATAATCCGCTAAGTTTGTCTGTTGGTGTGTGTGTGTGTGTATATGTGTTTGACCGGAAATTCATAACTTCCTTCAAAAGAGTGATAGAGCGCTCAAACTGATAAGTCATGTAGGGGTCGTGCAGGAACACTATTGGTAGGTGGCAGGAACTGATAAGAGCTGATAAGATACCGCGAGCAGCCTTATAAGGGGAGGATCACCAAATTCATAGCGCGGGCCACAGCAACGATGAGACCTTGGTTCCAGGAAGTAAGATAGGGGGCAGGATGGGAACATTATTGGTGGGTGGCAGGAATTGATAACAGCTGATAAGATACCATAAGGAGCCTTAGAAGGGTAGGGACACCTAACTCACAACGTCGACCAGCACAACGGGACGTCGGTTCCAAGAGGCAAGATAGTGTGCAGGATGGGACCATTATTGGTTTGTGGCAGGACATGATAAGAGCTGAAAAAATACAGTGTGGAACTGCTCCAGCAAGTAATTCAAGGGTGCTCAGGGAAGATTAGAGGTGGGAGATAAATTCTGTCAGTGTCCGACAACGGCTTTTGGGACTCCGTATATGCTCACATCATCGTGGCCAAATTTCTATTATAATATCCCTCAGTTTAGCGGTCGGAATTGCTTCCACCGCTAAACGCTCGAGTTTCACCGGAAAGGGAATTGTTGGCCAGTGAGGAATGATAAGAGCCACTATGATTTCGACTTTTTTATCATCGAAATTCTTCCCACCGCTATGTCCTATCTCCAACGAATGGTGCTTTTAGAAATATGATAGGCACCAAACACTGGCAAATGTTCATCAAAATGGAGAAACACGAAATGGGCGGTCTTCGAAACATGGGAATTAGGCTAAGTGTTAGTGCTGTTAGGTGTCTACAACAGGCGTCCTACGGGTTCTCACATGGCGCTGGGTTTTCCCGACCTAACGTCTCGAATTCACGGCTATCCTTTACTCTCAAAAGCCTACAAGAACCTTCAACAGAAGTGGGACAAGAGAAATCATGTAACAGTGAAATCAAGGACATTTGACGCTGGAGACAATTTTTCCAAATCACACATCATTTCTGATTTGAGTTTTTAGAACAATCCGCCCCCCCCCAACCCCTCTTCCATGTACCTACCAACTTCTTCAGCTTTCCCATGATTCTGCTTCCTACCACTTTTCCAAAAATTTTCGGAAATTCTCCTATGTTTCCCCAAGAAAACTGTTAAGCGGAGTGGGGGAGGGGGGTTGTGATTCGCCAAAAAATAAGCATACGACGCTATTAAGTGAAATCCTTTCACTATTTTCGCTTACTTACTGAATGTTCGCGCTCATATGCTGTGCATTAATTATCTTGACAACAATGCCAAACTTTCATTAAAGGAAGACAACTCGTCTCTCCACAAGCTTACTCGATACAATGAAAACGACGCCACTCTGGATCTTGATGATCACTCTCTCGGTAGGCTCCGTTATAAAAATGTCGGCGCAGTCGGGCTTGGAGGAGGGCATTTTGCACTATCGCTGCTTATTATCGGCGTGTTCATTGCTTGAGTTGAGAAGTGAACTGTGCAAATTTTAACTGGTATCGCTTCAAGGCTTCACAAGATTAGACAGATCTCCGTCCGATGGCTCGTTACGTCGAAGGGGATAGTCAATGTTCAGCAAAGTGCCTTCTCTTCCAAGCGGAACTGCACCAACACATTCGTTCTCCACATCATCAAAAACTCGTTTCAGTTGTGTTCTGCCTACGTCATGACCCGAGCTGATGCGCGTAGATTGCTTGGAGACATGACGATGAGGTCGAAATTGTGGTCGAATGGGCGTCACTGCCATCATGGGGAATGTTTTATAGAATTTAGAATGTTTTTTTTGAATTGATTTCTTCAATATCATGGGATAAACAGAGCATTATCATATCGTTTCTGCAAAGGGTTACACTCCAATAGAGGAAGAGGTTCACCACTAAAATGCTTTTCTAGGTTATATTACTCATTTCCAAACACTTTAGCCTTACAGGAAGCCAATTTTCTGTCTTTGGTGTAGCTGGTAATGTTCTGAATAATTCAACCGTTTTATTTTATACTGAAGTAAGAAGTGAATCCGCATTTCATGCTTCCCGGAGAGAGCGTGCTGCCCGTTGGACCACCAAGATGCGGCACTGAAGGCGCAACGGAGAGCGCACTTGCTCGGGAAAGTAAGGAGTGCGGCTTCGAGTCCCACTCGGAGCTGAGCCCGTGGCCCAGAATTCTAATAATTGGAAGCACGATCTTCACGGCTCCAAACAACAGTTGTCATAATAAAATAATATTTTGAAATCAGTCCAACAAACTTTCTTCGTCACATGGTAACTATGTACTTCGCGAAATTATTTGCGTGGTTTTTGATGCTCATCTCCTATGACAACGCTTGCCATGTGCAAGAGGAATGGTCATCAGCTTCAGCGTGGCACTCTCTCCGCGCAGAAGTGCACCACATGGAGGTCGGAGGGAAGTGATACACTTGGGCGGCCACCGAATCGTGACCCTATCCCCAAGGTGCTTCCCTCGATGCCACAGTTTTGCAAAGAACAGCTCTCAGAGAGAATAGATGTAGAGAACAAACAGAATAGAGAGAGCACAGACAGCTAGCGCGCTTGACTGTGATTAGGCGTGAGATCGACCGTGCGGCAGCGCGTGCGGAGTTGTGAAGGTGGATCGGCTGCTATCACCCCACCCCCTCAGCTTCATCACCGCGCGACTGACTGGAATCTTCGCACACGGTAACGATCGGAAGTTAGGGGACGTATGCACATTCTTCAACGATTATGTCGAAACTATTCGCACTCAGATAACGGTTAGAACAGAAGCTCGCCTAGATTCCCTCTAATTAGCGCACCTTTTTCATATCTCTTTGGCATTCCCAGAAATGTGCAGCATGAAAACAAATACTTGTCGTCCCTGCGCCACCTCTACACTATACAATGAACCATTTTTGAAGGAACGCGTCATGGCCTGCACCACTTCGTTGGTTACTAGCCCCGCGTTTGCATCTACTGCAAGAACAGCCATACAGCACCTGCTCCGAAGAATCACTCCTAATTTTTTAAGGTTTTCTTTAAAAAACCATGAAACTATGTATCACTGTTAACAAAAACCATCCCTCCGTCAAATATGTTTACAGGGGAGGCCATAAAAGAAGACAAGTCACATAGCAGTGGAGTTCACGCAGCTTTGATAAAAGACGTGGATACGAGCACCAGGGCGGGAGACACCCAAGATGTTCCTCGATAAGCAGGAGCAGGCTCTCGTTCATCACCTTCACGTGCACAAAAATATGAAGTCATCCCGAATCCGCAGCCGAACTGAAAAAGGCCTATGAAATTAAGGTCACCCCTAAACAGCTGCGGAACTTCTTGTCGCGTCACCCACGAACAGCTACCAGGAGACCAGCGCACTTGATATGGGAGACCTCCAACATCGAGCAGCTCCGACAGCGTCGCTACGGTCTAGGATATCATCTCCACCGCAGTCCCGCAGTCGCCAAGGGCGGGTCAATGGTATAGACCAGAAGTACCTGGGATGGGAAGACCGATATTTTCTTCGCGGACCCCGTACTGAAAGTGAACGCTAACGGTTACATCGAACAGCTCGATAAGAATATGCTGCCTTCATGTCGTCGCCCACACCATCTTGGTAAGTTTGGGTGCCACCATATGGAGTCGAAAGGCGTTATCCCTTACTCCATATGGCCTAGTTGGAATGGAAGGGCGTTGAGCTTCTGAAGAAGACGGAATATTCTGGTATCACCTGACCTGACTCCCTTGATTAATGGGTTCTGGCGGAGCTCAACAGGGTGGTCTACAGTGGCGGAGAAATCAACGATTTCGTTGATGTTAGACACCGAATCTCGGATAAAGTGACAAAATCTCATGACGTTCGTCCAGAAGGCTGCGGCGGAGTATCATGATAGTGCAAGGTGGTGCTGGATACGATGTGGAAACGTCCAATCCATATTCAATAGAGTGTAAATAATTAGAGCGTTTTGAAAGTAGAGGAAGAGAAGTAATTCTTAGTAATTCTTTCTTATTGTCCTCCACCCTGGAGACGTGTTTTTGGAGGCAATTTAGCAACGACAGGGCTTGACAGGTTCTGAGTCTGGCGCCCCGCCAATCTCTTCTCCAACAACCGTCAAATGAGGCCAGCCGCAGCTGGAAGCTGGTCTGGCACTACGCCAATTCCAGTCCCCATACACCTCCAGCATCTGCAGTGGACAAGCCTGTGAGCTGTACCTTCTCAATAGAGCCGTGGGGTACACTCGAGAGTGTAGAACAAGCCGCCTTAGTAGAAAAGAATGAGCAAACTAATAGAATGTTGAAAAGCTGTGGACAAGGGCCAGTCGTCAGGTGGAACTTGAACCTATATTTCTGCCATTACCCGGTTATTAGGCGGTAGATGCTGGTTCGAGTCCGGTCTCTGTTCTGGCTTTGACCTGCAACTCAGCAACCTTATGATAAATTCGGAGCATGAACTCGGCGTTAATCAGCAGCAATCATTCTAAAACAGCTTGAAATTGGAAAAAAAAACGTTAATCACCTTATTCACCACATCCAGTTCAGTCACAGCGAGCCGTTTGTGACGACCTCCAGAACATTACGAAAACTACCCGGGATTACCATTTCATTTTCGGAGAAGAAATAGGGAGCAGTGACAATAAATATTATGTTTTTGTGGCTCAAAAGGGTTTTGTGGTCCTCTTAAACCTACTGAAAGCCTCGTCCTGGAAGCTCTCAGTACTAAGGTGAACGCAACTATGAATACTACTTTCATCTGGATTCAAACACTGTAGCTTCTATAGCAATAGATGGCTCTAGCTCCCTCGGAGATGGTTGCGAAGGGAGGCCGCTGTTCCGATCCTTAAATGTATGTACTTCGAGTGTTAAGAAAAGTGAAGACGAAGCGTCTCAAGAGAAAGGAAGGCTATGAAGGCTTTTGGACGAACCTTCACTTCCACTTCTGACGGCATCACCAGTAGTGAATGTCATATTCGTGATCAGAACCCTTTATTACTCCTGGATGTGGCTTAATGACGAGCGCGGTAAGAAATGTGGCTGCCTAAATCGCTCCTGTTTCGTAAAGAGCTAACAGCGCATACAACAGTTGGCGCTAAGTGCCTCAAGAGGGGCCATTCCCACTTTCCAAGATGACTTCATTAAAACAGAACCTATTGATGTTTCTTTGTCGCCTGAACGTGGTTTGCCTAGGGCCCGGTGAAGGTGAGTAGTTCTCCACCTCCCACCGAGTCACACAGCGCCCAATAGTGGCTGAAAAACACACTCCGAGAAAAAAAAACAAGTTTCTAGGTTGCAGCGGCTCAAATGATGTGGTCCTCTTTCGCATGGGCTGTATTTCAGATGCTTTGTCTTAACTTAACTGCTCAGAGGAAACTACTGTACATCGTGAGTATTATACGGCATGTTGGTTCCAAGATTTCATGTGGATAAGGACGAAGACCTCAGAACAGGGTTTGTCATTCTAAATAGCCTTCAGGATGGAATAAACATTGTATTTATAGGTAGTCCGCTGCGGTTGGGCGTGTCCTGGCTCCAACTCTCGTCCTGTCCGTCTGATTGAAAGTTTTCGAACGAATGATGAAAGCCAGACTAAGGAATGGGATATCAGTGTAAATTTCGACCAGAACACAGTACGACCGATGCTATCCACGTTGCTCGTCGCATGATGGAGAAGGAGAAGTAATGGAACAGGCCACTTCACGTGACTTTCTTAGATTAGGAGAAATCCCACGACCGGATCCCCATTAACCAATTTGGGGAGACCTTCGACACCAGCAAGTACCAGAAGCGCTGGTGGATGCCGTTCAGTGACCTGCTGCCATTATAGAACTTTTTCGCCGCTGCCGCTCATTCTTTGTCTGGTGCGACTAAAGGAACTAGCAAAGAGCCGCCTTTGAGGCAAGGATATGCTGATGACGTGCTGCTGATGGATCGATCCAAGAACAACTTAGGCGCGCCAACCGATGGAAGAAGGAACTCGCTGCACAAGGACTCGAAGTGAACATCAACAAAACCGAGCACATGTGCGCTGCACAGTAACCCCTCTAATTAAGATTGATGGCACGCCTCTGACCACGGCTACAAAGTTCCCTTACCTCGGGTCTACGCTAGCGACGGATGGATGCCAAGGCCGATACAACATCAAGAATAAACGCGGCATGGAACAACTGGAGTCTTGCCACTGGAACTCTGCGCGATAAGAGAGTGCCAATCCACCTGAACTCCGATCTACTTTGCAGTCGTAAGACCAGTCTCCACCTGTGGAGCGCAGACCACAAGAGCCTATGGTGTCATGGAGATTAAAATGCAGCGATGGAGCTCGGGACACGCACGGCTTGAACGAATTCAAAATAAACTATTCTGGTAGGATCAAAGTCCAGCCGATTGCCAATCCTCTTGCCGCATGTCCTGTGTGCTGGTATGGTCGTGACCAAGAAGACCTCCTGATGCCATGTGCCTGTCTGCTGACAGGATCGCTGGCAAACGCTGTAATGGCCTGGAATGGCCGACCTAGATTGCGATTGATAGCCATTATAGAGAGACACATGAATGCTACTGGTCTGACCGCAGCCGATTTCTGGAACAGGGATCATTGGGAAGCTTTGGTGAAAAAAAGCGTACTTGACGAACGTTGGAAGAACGCTAGGAAAAAGAGGAAGAAGAATCTGCTACTATCACCCCCCCTGTCACGTAATTTTCGACTCGCATCCACTACGACTCTTGTCCATTTGAACTTTCTGAGGACAATCAGAGTTCCAAATTCGCGGTCAAGCACACAATTATAGTGTAGTTTGCTGCTGACGGTTGGGCACGTCAGGCGGAATGAGTTTGTGATATCCGTTCCCACTAGTCGTCAAAGCGAGCAAGTGATATGACTGCATCATATCGTTCGTATTACCCGTTTTGTACCACTTTTTGCCGCATGCGCGCTTTAACAAGAACGCAGGAAACGGTTGTGACTCATACTTTGACTCGTACTGCCTCACACGCCCATCCATCCGCAGCGAACTAGTGCATATAGATCAACAGAAAGACTTATGGATTGTACGATGTAGGACATCAAATGACCCGACGACGGGCCCCTGGAGCTCTGCACTTCGTCGACAATCAGGATGCAGTTGCATTGGAAAGGTTTCGAAAATCGGTTGATCCGGAATCAGACCATAGAAACCGCTTCATAAGTTACTATATTTGATGTTACTCTCTACAACTACATTATAGTTACAACCAATACCATACTATAGGTGGCCGCAGTGAGATAAGGTGTTTTTCAAAATAGTTTTCTTCGAAAAATTTCTCTTTTTTGGCGTTCATGGGACTACTCAACAAAAATGACCATAATCTTTCAGTTCCAAGCATGGACACCTACTAGGTGATCCAGAAGGGGGCTAGCGTTGCCAAGCCAGATTTTAATGACCGGCTCAGAGAACTGAACAGTCTTCCGTGCTCCTCGCATTTCGTCTTTTTGTGCTCTGCTGCTGAAA
>MU917684.1:0-11279 GCA_036418165.1 Cooperia oncophora | reverse complement strand
CATTGATCAACGGCTAATAAGCCTTATTTGGAGTTCTGTGAACTCTAGTGGAGCAGTGTGAATTGTGATAAATAGCATGCAATAAACAGGACAAACAAACAAATTCAAATTCTAGGCCTTTTCTGGGAGACTCAGCACGGATATTGGAACATTGTATTGTGCATCGCTCAGCCCTGCAAATCATAGACCAACTGCGCATTAATTACGATTCTGAATGGGAGTCCGTTGAGTGGCTTGTTTGAAAGGGAGGGGGTTCATTCATGAATGACGAGCACTTTATCCCTTATGGGTTTCTGGTCATAACCACAACGCATTGCTCTTTATGACCTAGAGATTTTCAGACCACTGAGGCATCGCTTTTCGTGAACCTAGTGATTTTTTAAAAGATTTATGGCAAGCGTTAATGCATTCGCTCCGACGCAATGGCTTAGATTTGTCTGATGGTAGTAGCCATTCTGAGGATAATGCCCATGCATGGTATTATGCACTCAAGGCATAATCTCCAAATTCCGTTGTCCTTGTTTGGACAGAAAAACTCTAAACCCTCTTCCCTCCTCCGATGATCTTTCTTTCCGGTAGGAGATTCCCTTCATGTTCTCGGAAAGCTCCAAAGCCTGTTTCCGGTGAAAGAAAGCTAGAACAAAGCTGGTTTCTTAGAACTGACTTCCACGATTCCCAGCAAAGGCCTGCTTCTGCCTGATGGTGAGATTATTTGGAGATTTTAGGATCGTCGGAAGCAGGGCACGCCATCGTTGTGATGATCACAACGGGAATGTCGTATTTGGCCGCGAGGGAGGGAGGGGAGAGGGTCGTATTTGGTCTGAGAAAAAAGATTTTTGATAGTGTGATTTGTGCTTTGTTTCACGGACGTTATAAAGGTGGGGGGCGAGTCGTATTTGGGAGGGGAATTGCTATAGATCTATACAAGTATTATTTCAGATAGTTAGTTGAACTTTATAGCTAAATCCTGACGACCTCCTCCTCTCCCCCTCCCCGCTCGACAGCAAAATTTTGGAGAAAAAACAGAAATTTCTCGGGAAAAATGGAAAAAGTGGTAGGAAGTTGGGAAAATCTAGGAAAAGTGGTGTATCATGGTGAGTGGGAGGAGGGTCTAGTTTGAGAAGAGCGGAAATGGGAAATATCTAGGAAAGTGGTGTATCATGGTGCAGGGGGAGGGCCTAGTTTGAAGGACGGAAAGTGGGCGAGGGTGCGTTAATCTTTTTATTTAAATGATCACAACCGCGATGCTTCGGTTGGAAGGCCGCTGGCATTGAGCAGGCAACGGCAGGAGCACATCTCGTATTTGACTTTTTTCACTAGAACCCCTCTTGATCGAGATTTCACTCTTCTAATTCAGTCCTGTGAATTCACAAGGAACAACGAGCTTGTAGTCGTTGGTTGATATAATATCAGCACTGAAAACGTTATTAGCTAGCTTATGCCTAACAACGTTGCTGGATGGAAAGTTCACTGAATAAACAAACGAATGAACAGGAATGACTTACCTTTCCGAGAGGCGGTTGTGGTTATTTGGCAGGTTGTCACGTTCGCGGTCTTGATCTCAAATTCAGGCATAGCTCCCGCCCAGTCAAGCCAAGCCTCTCTGGACGGGAGCATTCAGCTATTAAGGGAAGGTAAAATTGGTACCAAAAGGAGCCAAGTGATCAATCCCTTTCTAAACTTTATGGGCTCGATTTTGGCATTTTGGCTAGTTCGTGAGTTCCTCATTATTTCGAATCGACACGTACATTTTCTCCTGTACGCATTTTCGTCATTTCTTCGGAGTCGTCACTTAGCTTACAGCGACACGAATGGCAGTGAAAGCTGCCAGGCTGGGAGTCCTTTCATTTCATCGCCTTTGTTGAGATGAACGTTGTCAATCACTTCTAAGCGCATGTAGTACCCTGAGTATACTAGAAGCGTTTTTTTCTTTGGTGGGATCGTGCATTTTGCCGGGAATTTGATTGATGTTCGCTTTTTTACGATTCGCTTGTCCCCATTACTCCGTTGTCCTTTTGGCGAGTCCATCAAAGGAAGCCTCCGAAAAAATCCTTATACGGGCACTGAGCGCAGTCTAGTAGGCTACTATCCAACGCTTTATTTGCTCATGATGCAGTCTTGGGTGCGAGATGTGAAGACAGAAAATTGGACTCGAGGAATGATGAAAAACCAGATCTGATTGTCACATTGTCAACTGGCCGAGCATAGAGCATACTGGTGGAGGGATTCGAGGAAAATGGGAGCAACTGAAGCTTCGCAGTCCTGGCTGAGAATGCAGGTGGGCTGCATTTTCATTTTTTACTGACTGATGATGAGGCGGCTCGCTTTCTGCAATTTTTGATCAGCCCTTTATCCACTTTACAGCGCCCACATCACATTACTCTTCGAAGAATGCCCATCAATATGCGATCGTTACCTGAAGGTGTCCATTTATCAATGGGTATTGCGATATATCAAGTGTCTGGCCATAGAAAAACAGAAGAATGAACTGTGTAAGCCCATAAACTTCGACCCTTTGGAACCATCGAGAAGAACCATCGAGAAGGAAGAGGAAAGTCTCATGATCTCACATGAATCAGAAGCATAAGACTCTCAGAAAGGCACCGTGGTTCACTAAGAGTGGGGAAAAATGATGTTTCCCCCTTTATAACAGGCTTTTTCTGTTTTTTTTATTCGCAGCTCTCAGCGTTACGTAATAATACCATTCGCGTAATAATGTCAGATATGAGAATGTAGGAGGCGTACGTCAGCAGCTGTAGTTGAATAAAGCTAAAATAAGCTTTGAGCACCTCGAATGAGAAGCGATCGCGAAAATACGTAAAACTACTGCTCCTCCTAGTGTCTAATTTGGACGTTAGCTGAGCTCCTCTGCTGAAGCTGCATACTAGTGGTGCGTTCCACCAGAACTTGGGTAACTTAATTTGAAGCAAAGCTGGTGAAGAACCAGTTTGCTATGCAAAAGAATCCATACCACTGAATAGCGCCTGAAAGCTTAGTCCACACTGATCATTTGGGCGGAGAAAGGCCTACCAGTCATTCCTGATCATGTTGCGCATCGCTGTTTCAGCAGATGATACTAGCCTAGTATCAGACCATATTAAACGCGCACTAGGACATTCATCGTGACGGTGGAGAGGAAGGGAGTCCTGTGGTGGACGCGGTATTCACAAAGGAAATCTGCTTTCACCTGGGGAATGTATACCGAATGCCGCGGGCTTTTTTAACTTTCAGGTCAAGCAGAAAAATCGCCAATCGCCTTGCACTTAAACCCTCCAGCCTAGAAAAATGAAAGAAATTGCTTTGAAATGGACTTAGCAAGACGTAACTCTAGCGTCATTTATAGAAATCAGCATATGGGTGTAAGTCATGACTGCTCAGCGTAGGCTAAGGTGATGTAACCGCGAATGCGAATCTGATGTGAAGTTGTCTTTGCTCAGGAGGGAGGGGCTCACTAGTGAGGGATAGCTTTCCGTTGCCGTCCATTCGACCAGCGTTCCCTTAAATGCCACAACGTTCCTCCCCCAGCCCCGGATCTTTGCAGACGATAGCTCGCTGTACCTGACCGTGTAACAACCTCGAAAGCCTCAGTGGTTTGAGGGGAGGTGCTAGGCGCCAACGCGATTATGTGCCGCCTGCTGCCACGTCTTTTCAAACACTTATTATGGGCTAAAACAGGCCTTTTCAATTTGCGGTGAGGGAGCGCGCACAAGCAGACATGGCGTGAGACCCCATTGTCTCGCACCCCCGAACTACCTCTGACTTCGGGGCTGCATTAGTACCATAGTGGTGAAAATGTCGAGGTTACAATGAGCCAAATGAACCTGAAGAAATAGACCTTCCGAATTCTGGTAATTGCAAGCATAAATATCCTATAAAACCAATGCTATCAGCTGACACCACAGCTCGCTATTTTTTGCTCGCTAAAGAAATTGTTACAGCCGAATGATCCGAGCCGTTAGTGATGGTTCAGCAAGGTCAATTGCTTCCAGAATACTCAAACTATTCACTGGCATTTTACTTCCACGGCCGAATAAGCCAGACGTTTCTCAATGTCTCCGTTGTCCCTGGTCGTCGTTATGCTGCAAGTGGTCGTGTATGGCCAATAAAAATTCGAGCGCTGTTCGGCTTGAGAGGGGCGCGTTGCACTTTTGCTAGTCGCTTTTGTTAGTTCTTCTTAGTTACAATTCTTGTGAAGCTGCGGAATGGTAATAGTGAGCCATTTAGTGATGGGAATTCACAGGTTTTGATAAATTTACCTGTACAGGCTTCTTTGAGTACCATTCGATGCCCCCACTTGGCCAACTGCAACAATATTTGTTATGAAATAGTGCTTTCTATTTTTTCACATTGGCCAGACAAGAGAACATGGTGAAGAACAAAAACTCGTCTTTGCAAACCGCACGGAGTCCCACAAATCTCTCTAACTCCCTGGTGGCCTATTTGGGAGTCTTGAGTTTTTGTTGTGGCAGATAGACTCAACGATCTCAAGCTCGGAATGACTCTTGGTGTGAAACGGGAGAATAATGACACCTTTCCTTCGAGAAGAAGTAATGCAAGGCCTATTAAACTCATTCCACTGGATCATTTTCTTTTCTTGATGACAATATTTATCGTCGCCTAGCTCTGGCTGAGGAGCAGAGTGAAGAAGGACTTACCCTTACTGTCAGGGCATAGGATGCTTTCGGTCTGCACCCTCCACGACCAAAGAGTTTTCTGCAAAAAGTGAGAATGCATCGATGCATCGACCAAATTTCGGGCAAATTTGTCGCTGTCTTGTCAGCAATTGAACATGGATTCACTAATGTGCAGTCCATATCGCAGTGCATGGGGAGGGCGTATGCGCGGGCTTGAATGTAAACGCTATGATTTACAGTTGCTAGACTAATAGCGAATCCGCCGCAGACCACCGTAACCAACTTATTCCGTACACACGCCCACTTCAGGCACCGTGATATAGACCCTATTTGGTGTCTAGGGTGTTGAAGAGGACTATAAATGAGAAAAGTGGTCATTTTGGTGGCGATGTGATAGCACACGAAGGTCGGTGTTGGGCAGTGTTGAGCAACTTCTGACGAGCAGTGTCCTTGACTTCCATTTAGAAATGTGGAGTGCATTGTCAACACATTTACATAGGACCATGTAGCTGCAGTCCTTACCTGGAGGCAACAAGAGGCGAAGCTGCGGGAGCAACGACGACCTGTCGGAGGGGAGACAATGAAATATGGATAAGAGAAGAGAGCCGATACGAGAATATCTGTCTGTCGCTGTCTGAGGAACGCCTCTTTTCTAACTCAGATAGTGGCAATAGTTGCGGATTCAGTTGATATCAGAAGCAGTATTTCTCTACGTAGGTTCTAATGCCAGTTATACGATCATGGAGAAAGGGAGGACTTGATGGTAGTGCCAGAAAATCGGGGGTGTGGCTGCGATGCCTCTATTTACACAACATAGCGTCATTGAAAACAATAAGATCTATGAGTTGGGATAAACCCTAATGAGAAGGCTTAAATTATGTGGACGCCCCCTCGACGGCCTCTTGATTACAGATTTGGTTTCTCATCCCCTCAAAGTCCAATAATCACGTAATGCATCCAAGAATCCATTACGAGCAAATAGGGCATATGATATTAGTCTGGCGATGAGACTGCCGTGACATGACATTCCTAGTCTGGGGCAGTGATCTTCTGTAAATCAAAGATTCCCTCTTCGTGGGAAGGGGGGAGAGTTCTACGAGGGAAAACTGAGAAGGGAATGCAGTAAAAAACAGTTATGCATCAGGGACCAATATGCATGATTCAGCTGAAATAAGACATTTATGGTCAGAGAAACTGGCTATGCTACGGAAGTGATGGATTAGACGGTGCAGGTGGGCAATGCCTCCGTAATAACAAAAACAGCTTTTTCAGGGCTGAAAGATTGATCACTGCATTATGCAGCCGCAGAACGCTAAATCAGGGCACAATGAAAAGAGAAGGACTGATTCCCTCTGGGAGGTCCTTACTACCAGCTATATAATCGGAGTTTTTCGAGTGGTCCAGGATACCTGAGACATTTGAATCTAAACAAATAAAGAACCAGATAATGCCACGAATTTGTCAAAAAGCGAGAGTTTGGCAGTAGAGCGCACACAAACCTCTCCAGTTTAGACAGCCTTGTCCACTGCGGGTGATGGGGCATGTCAGTAAGGCTTGTTTGGTGCGCCGCCAGCCCATTCTTCACCAATTTTCGAAGCGGGTAAGCGACAATAGTTGGTGGAAAACGACTGATACAAACGGTACGATATAGTCTTGTTGCTTGCCGGAAAAGGAAAAAAAGAAAAGCAGTGGGCTTTCTCCGCTCCAAACTCAACACTGCTCTGACGCGCCCCTTCCCGTGCTACTGAATGCCCCTTTATCCACAGCGAAAACAAAGTAGTCTTAGGACGCAACAAGCATTTGCAACTCTCTTGAAGTAGGGAAAAAATGAAAAAGCACGCTCTCGTTGCAAGTGTACTGCTGTTTTTATGTGCCTTTTACAGCCCAGTGTATTTATGCGAACAACGCTGTTTAGGGGCTGAGTATGAAAGCTCTTTATGTTTACCTCATGCTCCGAATTTTTATTTTACCTCGATACGTGCCTCCCTGTTTTTTTTGATGAACTGGAAACTATGAATGAAGCCACACTGGGCATTTTTGTTCATGCAACACATGGGGACGTGTAAATTAGTTTCTCGTCTGTCATTTTGTATGCGATCTGTTTGTTTGTCAGCTGTCAGCAAATGTCTAGCCGGAAGTGTTTTCAACGAAAGTTTTCCGTTGGGAGAACAGATTATCAAGGAACAGACAGAAGTGGGTCAGAAGGCATATTGAAAAGTGATAAGATATACGGTGTCGCATACTCGTGGACCAGCCTCGTGGGTGTTGAAGCAGCGCCCGTTATTTGATGCTCTCCCGACGCCCTCTCTGTATTATCATAGCCTTCCTTATGGATGCGATGCGACTCTGTTACTGGTTCTTGACTCTCAAAAGTGGCGAAAGCGTAGCGCCGCTCGCTAGTGAAGAGTCGGCCGCCCCGCCCCTGGCCAGCATAGGGTTCCATATAGGGCATTTTCCACGATTTTTTTTCTTCTTGCTTTTTCCTTTCATTACGGGGACCACGTATTATAATGAGCTTCCGTAACTCTTTAATCTTGGAAGCGGGTCAGCCTTTGAAGGTAAGGCAAAGCGCTAGTGCAGCAGTCGCTAGCTAGCTGCGACAAAGCTTAATATCTGAAGAGGGCGTAGGACTCAAATGACGCGGGACGATGATTTATAGTCGTAGTTATGTCTGAACTCTCAGGATACGTTCGATCCCTGCCGAGCACAAACCATGCTTGAAAATCACATAATAGATGTGACCATACCAGGGTCGGACGGTTCCTGGCCGTCTGTTGGAGAACCCGCGGAACTCAAAAATGGCAAGGAAGTCGCAAAGTTTCGGGTGGGGGGGAAAAGAGTCGCGTATATTCGGAGAGTTAAACAGGCTGAGCGCGTCTTTCAGCAGTGCAGCACTGATCCAAAAGAACTATTGTCATGTTCAGTCGCTTTGAGCTACGTGGTCACTTGAATTTGAACAGCTGTGATTTGATTTTGTTGGGTATCATATCGTTCGTCCCTTGACAAAGAGAGTCCATTCTTGCACGTTGCAGGGACGAATTGAAGACGTTACTAGCGCCCGCTCGAGGAACTCGATGATCAGCGGGAGCACAGGTGATATAGGTGATCATATCGCTCATATCACTTTCCAGCACGTTGGCGACATCTTATAAAAATGCTCTTCCCACACACACTGAATGGTTGAAATCCCCACCACAAGTCGTAAAAAAGCGCATCTTAGGATTACTTGTGAGAGGCACAGCCCCGTGTAGGGAAAGGTGTTGTGGGCAGCAACCAGTACCCATATTTACTTGGTCCATTGCATCGAATTCCCCAAGGTTCCCCATTCAAATCTCTATAGGTGTTGTATCTCAACTAAAGTACACCCAGCAGTACCATTCAAATACCGGTTGTTCTCCTTTACGATTTGGTGCCAGACTTGATTAACCTTTTCGGAGTGTATTCAAGAACCTCGGGGACTTATCCTTCAATATGAGCTGTTGTCCAACCAGGAGGGGTTACAAAAAGTTGAACGATAGGAAGAAACTATAGAAACCAACGAGAACGGAAAACGGAGAAATTCGAAAAACACACGCGAAAAGGGAGGGGGGCATCGGTGTTCCAAGTCCTTTCTCATGAATGTGCCATATGGTGGACGAGTCAAAAATAGAGCATAAACGACAACCACGAGCAGGTAATTTTTTCAAAACAGTGATTCTATGTCCCCCCTCCAACAACTCTACTGCGTAGGTATTGACTCCATACACCCCTCAGGGATATATTGGATCAAATGAATGCAAATGAAAAAAGAGTAGAGCGATTCGGAAGTGTTTATCCTATTTGTTGACGGAAGAAACTGCAGAGAAATTCTCTCCTCACAGGATTCATTAGTGATGGCACTGACGGGAAGTGACACCTCGAGCGACTAAGTCGAAAAGCTGAGTAATGAACATGGTGTTGTTGTTGCTAACTGTTTTAATTTTCTCCGTGGCTTACTCCTTTCCTTACTCTTCCCTCTAACCATGAAAAATATCGGCACAGTTGGGCTTGGGGGGACGACAATTTCCTTTCGTTACTCTCCCATTGTCGTGCTCACTACCACAAGATTGACAAGTGTTCTCTACAAACTTTGGCTGGTTCTACTTCGTGGCTTCACGAGACTTCACAGGTCTCCACTCAATAGCTCGGCCACGCCTAGCCCCCCCCCCCAAAATGAACTTGTGCTTACGCAAATTCGTTTCAACATTGCAATCATAGTTGCTAAAGGTTAGCCTCATGGATGTTCAACAATTTATTGGTTTGACTGAGTTCAATATCCTCTTCTGAGACGCTTCCCCCCCCCCCCCCCGCCGAAGCGAAAAGCTGAGGTAGAAGAGTACAGACGGCGAGGATGCAGATCAGGAGATATTGCCTATAATTTATCTAGAAATTTGCAGAAATTCCTCATAGTAACCTCGCAGACAAGTTTCAGTGTAAGGACGTATAGGTGATAGAAGAGGTGACTCTAGGCCTTTTAGCGACGAGGGGTAGCTTAGAATCGATGTGATACGGCACATCTGGCTTCCCACGGTTGTTCCGCCTCTGAATGGGGCTTGTCGCACCATTAGCACTTCATCAATCTGCGTTCTAACCTTGTTCTTCTTCCCGTAGAACATAGCATGGGTAGCCCAAAAGTGCCTGTTTCACAGGTTCTCAGTGATTACCCGCTACTTCTACAGAATTCCGTATTTGAACCACACTACGCATCTTTCCTGTCCAAGCAATATTCTGCGCAGTTCGGACTTGTTGGGGGCATCAAGTGGTAGCGCAAGTGAAGCCACCTTGTGTAGGGTCCTCTGATATTAACTGCAAGAATAAGTTTCACTTGCCAGCTTTACGAAGACTTTACAGATCTCACCAAAAGGAGGATGATTAGTTGAAGGAAAGGATGGCAAAAGATACTAGCGAAAATACAGATCCATCCCTCTCAACCGCCCCCCCCCCCCCCCGGAATAGCGCCGAGTGATCCTTCAGGTCGGACTGTGGTGAGCGACTGCAATATTATGGGAGAAATTCATAAATGGCAAAATTGAGCTATCAAAACAATACTTTCGAGTGAATACTCCACAATATTGTGTATTTTGGTTAGCTATAATTGTCGTTTACCAGGAACTGGAACGACGGTAAACATGAACCGATGAGCAACACCAGGTTCACCTCATTTAGTGTGATGAGATCAAAAACGAATGCAGAGGAAGACAGGATGGAGTTATTAGAGCGTTCCACACGGGTGACACTCATGGTATGTCATAAACAGTCTCATAAATGTTCATAAAATTCAGATTGCCCAGTTCTGAATATAGCTGCCAACTAGTTAAATTGTAGAACTCCTTTTTATTACCTTCTCTCTCAATTACTCTGATAGATTTCAAAAAGAGCTTCTTCTAACTGGTGGAACTAAAACGAAAGAAAAGAGCTGCTTTTCTCTCTGGGGTAAAAGGGTAAAAGCTTTAGCGGCTTAAAAAGCTTACACCCCCTCACATCACCATAGTGCAGAAGGTTTTCCGCTGCACTCATTACTCTATCATTATTTACCACAGAAGAAAAGAGCCCGAGCCTCTTTGAGATTGCTGACGTAGGAGGGGTATGTTGGTCAAAATGATCCAAGGTATGTAAGAGATATATCACTACTCAGTGGAGTGACTAAAAGGGTACTTCAGAGGGACTGGGGAATTCTAGGAGATTTGCGAGTGGGATATGCGAAATGTGCTGCTAAAGTAATGACGTACTAAACCGTTGCTGACGATTCCGACGAAGGGGAGACCATTCCGAAAGGGGAGAGCAAATATGTCCATTGAGGAGGAAAATACGAAGCTCTTTCAGGAGCAATTTCTTTGGAGGTAAACCAGTAGGGAAGCACGTTCGTCTGAAATTCCAAAGAACGTGAAAATAGATGGATACCAGTGGATGGAGGTGGTGTGGTGGCAAGTAGTGGTGCTTGCAGTGGACACGATGTTTGGGGGTGGGCGCTTACTGCCAATATCATTGGTGGAAATATTGAGTGTGATGTGGCCAAACGCAGTCTCGCAGCCCTTCTACCAAAGACCTGGCAGTAACTAGCCGCTCAGGGCCCGGTCACCTGACCCGCGGGCATTCTTTTGTAACCAGGATCTGCGGCCAACGAAGAATGGATTTCCAGGACCGCTGACTGGTACCATTCTCCCCAGGGACATTTACATCGGCTGTTCTCAATATTCATAATCGCACTCAAAATATCACTACGATTTTGGAGGGAAGTAAATTGTGTGGCATCCTTCAAAAAGATATCGGTCAATTCCAGAAGCTGTTATTGTGGGTTGCGCTCTTTTCTGGGCCTACTTAGATAGGCACTTTCTTCAGCTTAAAATAGCAGTAAACGAGAAGACGTAGGCCATAGGGAAAGAAGAACGATTGTTGACCCTGCGCAATCCTTTTTGTCACGAGCTCCACAAACCCACGCAAAATAAGCTTTTGCCGCTGCGGTAGTACACATAAGGACCAGTAGCAGTAAACATCGCTCATCCAAAATTATTTGCCACAACTTCTGGCTACGGTAGCTACCCACAAACTGTAAGGGCAATAGAGAGCTTCAATGTTTGCTTTCCCCTTTAATCTTCACTCATTACTTCATGAGGACCTCAGAAAAAA
>MU917671.1:10401-21705 GCA_036418165.1 Cooperia oncophora | reverse complement strand
TTCACAGCAGGTATGCCTCAACCATCTCCTCCGTCTACCCATTTCCTATTAAGAGATGAATAGACGGACGAGATGCTTTCTGCGCTCTCCGGATTTTTTCTTTAAGCAAATTACGAATTTCTGAAGCTTTCGTAGCAAGCACTGCCCACTTCTAGCACGCTCCGCCCACGGTACGTGTGTTCGCACCATCTCGTGCACCTTCCCATTCCTCAGCCGGGGGAAAAACAACCTGAAGGGAGAGGGCACAGACAAGTAGCCAGCTTGGCTATGGTTAGGCGTGTGGTCGGCGGTGAGGCTGCACAGAAATGGCACCAGAGTACCACTACCATCTAGCCCCGTTAATGTGCACTTTTGACCTGAAAAAAGACTTGTTACCGCAGCTAAGGACCAATTCACATCGTTTCTGGTAAGGACAGGATCCACGGATGTGAGCGAACAGTCTACCTTCGCGTTCAGAAGAAATTCCACATAAGAATGGCATTACCTGAAGAGCCTTAACTTTGATGCCTGGACCACCAGAAAGCTTGAGTAGCTCCACATTCAGTTTATCCAGTACATTAAGTATATCGTTATTAATATCCACAGCACGAATATTTAATCGTATCAATTCGGGAGATAGAAGGTTCCAATCTTCCTTGGTGTAACGTGCATCAGAAAAGTGAGAACGCAGCCAGGAGGTTAAGCCTGAATTACGCGACTGACAAAAACACTCACAACGATTTTCGAATTCTAAATCCCTACTTTTGTAAGATGAAAAGCAAATCTTGAACGTCGACGTCTGTCGTGTCCAAGAAAAGTATTCTAAGCCGAGAAAAGAATTCATCTACCTGAATGGAAAGGATTTCGTATGAATGGAAACCCTAGTTCAAGGCATCCTACCTCACTCGCCGGAATACGTCTGAGCACTTCAATCAGCTGTGGCAGTGGGTTTCGTGCGTGGGTAAGCTCCAATATAGTGGGACGCATTTTCATAATGTGTTCCCATCGCACATCGGTCAAGTCTCCAAGTGTGTTCGGTAAACCTGCAAAGGGCTCTCATTTGCTCGGGAAGGATAGGAGGTCGTAGCGGCCATTTGAAATGAGATGTTCGCGGTCAGATGTTCGCTGGACGATGATTATAAACCCTGCTTCCATATCTGGCGCGGACCTCTCTAGATGAAAGGAGGTTTTTTAGAAGCAGCATACCCATTCGGTATACAGGGGGGCCAAAAAAACTTTTTTCTTCCTTGACTTTCGAGGCGCTATAAGTTACACTTTATTAAATTCTTATCGGACATTTCTACCACCATTATCGAAACTTTAGTAGGGAGCCAATCACCCATAGGTAGCTACCTGGAGACCAGTACTCTCGATCTGGAAGGCCTCCATCATCGAGCAGCGTCGCTACGGTACAGGAGCATCATTTTTCAACCCAGCCGGCCAAGGCCGCCAGTTGATGTGGGGACCGCGCCGTACCTGGAATGGAGGAGACCGATTTTCTATCGTGGCCCGGACTGAAAGGTGATGTGGCGTTAATCGAGCATTTCGCGAGAAATATCCTCTCCACATGTCGTCGCCCGATACCTCTTGAAACTTTTACTGGCTACAGGGATTTGGTGACCCACATGGAATTAAAGGGCGTTGGAAAAACGCTTGCCTACTTGGAATGGAAGGGCGTTGAGTAACTGAGGAAGGTGGAATATCTGAGTAGGTCATCTGACCAAAACCCCAATTAGAAAAGTCCGATAAGTATCTAATTGTGGAGTGCTGCTCGCCCTTCAGTACAAAACTGGCCACGCGGTATTGCTAATATTGAGGTATTGAGATATTGTGCAGCGATATTGCTGAATTGAGTAAATTACAGATAATTCTATATATATTTATTTGAATAACTAGTCAATCTACTAACTGGGTGTCGTCTTCTTCCGTAGTGGTGAATTATTGCAAGCCGAGACGAGTATTGCAGACGAAGCGATGAAGGCCTTCTGAAAGTATAGTACTTATTGGATGTTGAAGCCGAATCTGACGAATCAGTAAATACGTACTTATTGACTGACGAATATAGAGTCGGGCTATTGAACAGTCGTAAAGCCGATTGGTGAGGATGACGGAGTTATTGAGGAAGGGCGAAGGGGCCATGAGTCAGCCAGTGCTGCTTATATACAGTGAGGACCGTCGCCTTCGGTGCAGCTGGCCCATGAAAAAACAGTCCTTGTTCGCTAGCTGAAGTTGAAAACATCTTCTGGAATGATCAACATGAGGAAATTGATTAACTGACTAAGAACATGTTAAATAAATAATGAAGTACTCTAACCAACCATATACATATGTACAAAGGTAGCGTGTAGCTACACTCCGGGCAGGCTTTATTGATATTTCACTTCATGTAGGCGGTCCCTTACTGCCTTGATCCTTCTCGACACCCGATCTCTTGAATCAGGGATATTGCAGAGTGCCCGGTGATGACCGCCATCGTCGCAGATCAGAAAACTGAGTGGTGTATTTCGTACAATGTCACAGTACCAGCACTGCTTTCCAGCCGCCCTACAGTTATTGTAATCGTGATCGTCTCCCAGGCAATATTGACAGAGATTTTCCTGACGAATGTATTGGAAACGTTCGTTGCCGTCCGTTATTGAGGGGCAAGAATCAGAATAATGTTGTCCATAACGTTTGCAGAAAACGCATGTGATCCCGCTGTCCACACGCCGCTAGCTTCGCCGATTTTCGTTTGTGGTAGCAGGAACCGTCCCTTGTACAGTTCGTCTAGTTCTCGCTCTAGAGTTTCGATGTATTGACGACGTTCTCTTTCTGCTTCCTGTCTATATTGTTCTTCTTCCTGCTGCTGACGTCTACGATATTGTTCTTCTTCTTGTTGACGTCTACGATATTGTTCTTCTTCTTGTTGACGTCTACGATATTGTTCCTCTTCTTGTTGACGTCTACGATATTGCTCTTCTTCCTTTTCCCTTTCTTGCCTCAGTCGCTCTTCACGTCTTCGCCGCGCCTTTTGCTCCTCTCTTCGGTAATGTTCTTCTTCCTCTTGCTTGCGTCTACGTCGTTCCTTTTCCTCTTCTTCTTTCTTCTGCTCTTCTCTTTTCTTCTGCTCTTCTTCTTTCTTCTGCTCTTCTTCTTTCTTCTGCCGCTCGTCTTCTTCTTGTTTTGGCTCCCGTTCTCGTCGATGTGGTTCTGCTTCCTTACCCTGCACAGAATCATTTTCGCTTTCCCTGCTTCCTCGGCTTTCTCTGTTTTCTTCGATCAATTTGGCCAAATACTCATCGTCAGAGATCACCTGGACTTTTCGGGCGCTTGGGCCTGGCTCGTCTTCACTGATACCTCGTTTTTTATCGTGGCTTATTGATTCAGCCTGGGACTGATCTTGTTTTTTAGTCATATTGGCAATGGCACTGAGCAATCTCTTCTCCATCTTATCCATTCAATATCAATGTATCGAAGAAAGTTCACGGTATTCTGCACCTTTTCTGCGAGGATCATTTTCTCGGCTCTACTGATCTCCCCCTCGATATCGGAAATATAGCGGTCAAGCATCCTTATTTGGTATTCCACTTTAGCGGCTACTTGGTTGGGATCATGCTTCTTGTCCTCGTCCCATTCAGATCGTCTTTTCCCTGAGACCTTGCCGCTATCCGCCGACATTCTGTATATTGAGTGGACCAGCAAGCGCTGAGTGAAACTGAGAAGCTTCTCCTTCGCATATGTAGCGGTTCTCAGCATTCGGCTTACATACATCATTAGTTCTCCGCCACCGATCTTCACTCCTGTTGTGGAGAGCAAATGGTGTGTGAGCTGGGTGTCCAATGTTGCCGCCATTTTGATGTGTTGCTCTATCTCTTGGAGTGATGTGGTCATATCCTGCTCCAAACTCTCTACAGGATCCCCGACGCTTCCTGGTACAACATGGAGACGAAAGTGAAATCGGCGAGATACGCACTTCCTTCCGGCATGATTCCGAGATCGATCTGAAAAGATTTCTGACCTTTTTTTTTCCAATATTGTGTGAAAAGAAAACCTGTCTTGCTAGATATTGCTGAAGAAATCTATATTGGTAGATATTGCTATCCACTGTACAGTTATTGAATATTCTACTGATTATTGATGCTAAGGGGTCTCTTGCTGATAGCCTAATGCTGTTTATTATGAGTGGAGGAGAATAATATCCGCATGAGGCTAAAGAGCAATATCCGCATGAGGCTAAAGAAAAGACTGAAGCTCAGTTTCGGTATGTATAGGAACCCTTGCACAAGTAACTTCGGTCCAAAGGTGGTAATGACCAAATAGGTAACAGCTACGGCTATCAAAAGTCCTGCTACCGCCACGATCAGCGTCTTATACCATTGAAGGAATACCATACCAATATGGATGAAGTCTGGAAACACGAGTTCAGTACTTGTTATTGACTCTCCTTCAATCCATTTTTTGGACCATTCCTTGAAAGACGCGTAACTTGTATATCGCGCCTATTTGAAAGCGTTCACTCGTTTCCCACAGGACACCGAGCAATCAAAAAATGTTCGGGCTTCAGTTGGACTAAATCGTATTACCGAGGTGACTCCTGTGATATTGCATGGTATTGTGAAGCCTATGTCATTGCAAAGTACCTCAGCTTGGATATTGTTTCGCGAGGAATAGCAAGTGACATCAGTGAAGGCCCCTTTGGGGCAGCTGTAACATCCTCTCAACTCCGTGGCTTCGGCTGTGCAGAACGCTTCCTCTACGATGACTTCTGTTTTCACTGAGCCCATGAAGTTCATGATGACCTCTGATGTGACCATACTCATGACTTCTGCCCTTACTTTGGCCCTTTCATCCTGGTAAAAGGAAATGGAAGGCAAATTCACTGGTAACTGATTCTTGATGTCATTGAACCACGGACCTATTGGGAAGTCCTTGCATTGACAATTAATCTTCGTTTCGGCTGGAAGGCACGCACAATCCTCCACTACAGAACAGTTCAAGTTCGTCGCATCGTCATTTGTGGAGCATTGCAGGGGTGGCAAGGTGTTGTCCTTCCATAGTGATATCCGAGTGGAGTCGGATATAAAGGGAGTGCTTGAAGCGTTTCGAGATTGGTGAATGACGGGAAGTAGGCGTGAAAGTGAGAGACTTCCATTTCTTGGGGATATTGGGAATCAGTTTCTCAGTTATTGTTGACGATGTCTCCCGCTTAATGCCGTCGAAGTGCGTAATTTCTATATTGGCAGCTTCTCTCCATCTATTGCAGTGAAAGATTTCGTAGACTTTTTCATCGATGGGTACCATGTAGATTCTGTAAAAGAGACATCCGGAGCTGATGAAGAAGCAATCACATCCCGGTCCTCCACATGATTCCACGCATGCTGTGTTTCCTGGGTAGCGGTTACCCTGCTCCAGTTCCGGAATGAGGGTGGACGAATTGATTATGCCGCATTTGTCTCCTTTACATGACCCAACGTGCGGACATCTTTTACTGTCGATGACGTTGTATATTGAGTCGCGTGTGAAGAGAGTCGTCTCCGGTTCACACAATAGTTCTAGCGATTTCCATCTCAGCCTAATCTCATGGAGTAGAGTGGTATTGTCTAACAGACGAACGCATGCTTTCGTTGAACCATTGACCTTGAAGATTCGGCAATAGTTTGGATTGCAGGGCGGGCGGTGGTGTCGTCAGTGCTATCGTTGAATAATGACTGAAAGAACATTGACATTTGGCAGTCCCTTCTGAAGCTTGATGCTCTGCTACGATTGCCAAAATCTCTATTAATCGGCGTCGTTGGACTGACGCTCTTCTGCGAGTTCGTCGTAACTTCCTCAGCTGGCCCGCTAAAACTCTGAACAATGACCACGTAATACTGCCCAGAACTCTCAGTGGTCTCCCAACTGTGACGGGTACATACAAGAAGACGTAGCAGCCCGTTACCAGGAAGTAAAGAATTGTGGCAGTCGCCAATATTGCGCTGATGGGCCAACACTCGGGGTTGAAGATATTGGCACTGCAAAAAAGTACAGTCTATTGATGGGCAAAACGGTGCTGGTGGGCAAGTGCTCTCAATGATCTCTATAGAATGTGGCAGAGAAAGCTTCCACTGGATCCTGTGCTCATGGAGTATGACTTCAGAAGGGAACGTTATTGATTCATTTTCGTTCGGGTGAGTAAACTCGACACAGTATTGTTCGGCGCAAATTTCATAAGGGAATGCTTCTGGGAGGTGCAGTCGTACCCCATTTTCCGTACACGTTATTAGTCGCATCATTTTAGAGTCATTGCGGTCATCTGTTGCTGCTGCTTCACTAAAGACGCACAGAAGGCTAGAACTTGCAGAACCATTGTGAAGAGAAGGGTACTTGATTGTCCTGCCGATCCTTCATCCCCGTGCAAAACTTCAGAATAATCGATAGGACGCCTTTTCCTGAGATTGTATCGTGGCACTAACTCTGAGTGACCCTTTCTGACTCTGAAGCCGCTTCAGAGCAATGGGTGTGTGTCTTTCTAGCTCACTTCCTTCGTCGGTCAAGGAAGGTTTCTGGTGTTCTGAGGCTTGTGTGAGCTCTTCTTCTTCGAGTTCCAGAGGGGTCAAAAGGTTGACTGGTCGACGAATTAGCCGTTGGGTAAAGGGTAACCGTACAAGCGACTTCCAACGCTATTGATCCTCGAGCATGTTGCTTTAACCTGATGAATTCTGCCCATTTTCCAAGAGTGGCGGGGTAGAACGGGATCGTTTATCAACACTACTGTCCCCTCTTTTGGATATTGTGAGCCCGCCGCGTTATCGCTGCCAACTTGAGAGAGTGTGTTTCTCTCTCAGAGCCGTGAGATATTCTTTCTGCCATGCTTTCCAAAACTTCTCCGTAAATTGGCAGGACGACTGCAACGCCTTCTCCGCTTGCTGCTTCGTCTGAATCGCGACCTGTTCAGTCGATGGCAAGTATTGCGGGTCATCGTCATCGTCCGTTCTTCGCACAAAAGGATAGTAGATGAGGATATCCTTCTGAAGGAAGTCTATTGGTCTCAATATTGAGTCTCTGTGGGGTTCGCCTACTACATACGTGAGTGGGCGCGTATTGACAATTGCACTGCAATTTTCGACTAAGATATGTCGTAAGTTCTTCGAGGCACAGAGCGGACGACTTCCTATGGTTTTGAAGGGAGGGAACTACTGCTTCACGCTTTGATCGTCGTTCGTAGACCGTCGCTTGCCATGGGGCAAATGGTGTGTTGTACCTCCACTCAATCTCCTTATTGCTAAGATCTCGCTGGACGAGTGGATCATTCTGAGCCGCATGCAGACAATCTTTCAAAATGGTTTCTCCTAGTTCGAATGTTGGAGCATTGTCACTATTGATTGACTGAGGTATTCCTCTGCGTGCGAAGAAACGTCGGAGCATATTGAGGAAAGCTAGCGTGCTCATATCAGAGACAACATCTAGGTGAATTAGCCGGGTTGTAGCGCAGGTAATTATTGCACCGTAACATTTCCCCGGGTCCCCTGCGGCTGATAGGCTTGAGAGGGGTCCGAAGTAGTCTATGCCAACATGCTGGAAAGGGTACGAGCGAACAACTCGTTCTTTGGGTAAATCCTCTTGAGCAGGGTAACTGTAGGGTAGGTTATTGAACTTTTGACATTGGAAGCACTTCCGTATGACTGCGCAAACTTGTGACGCAATTGTGTATCCAAACATTTGACTTAACCATAGCCATTGTGTGATATCTAGGTGACCGTGCTGGTGAGCATCCCGTATTATGATTTCCTGCTAGAAAAGTTTTTTGGAGTATGAGGACGGGATTCTTGGTATTCGTAGTCAGCTGCGCTTTTCGCATAAGACGTCGCGTAGCAGCGGAAGATACCTTGGTCGTCTTGAAGAATATTGAGCTGCCGCAGAGAAGCGATTACTTCTTGAGTGATATACACACCCTGATGATGACGGATGAGCGCTAGCCCCGCCGTTCGGATCTCCAGGGCAGATAAACAGCTCGGTTGTTCTGGTCGGTACTGGTTCACTGCTGTGACGAGAGCATGACTCGTGAAGCTGCTCGTTTTACTGCGCTTGGCCATACTGCATATGAAGCGAAGGACGTATGCTATAATGCGCTTAGCTTGTGTAAATGTTCGCGTCTGAGCCGGACTGAGAAGTTCAAGGTTATCCTTCCGTTGGACTTTCATCACGAGAATTTTATTGGGTTCCACGGGTTGGGTGAGAGGACCTTCTTCTGGTTCTTGAATGGGGTAAACGAAGAGCTTATCTTGACCCGGCCATTGGTGGGGTGGGTATTGCAGAAACGTAGGGCCGACCCACCAGGGATGGTCTTGCAGCTCTTCTTTCGATAGTCCTCGAGTAGCGCTATCAGCAGGATTGTCTTGTGATGGGACGTATCCAATCTTGACTGGACATTGCTGCTCAGTGAGATAACGCGCAATGTCTTGCATTTCCTTTACGCGCCTGTAAACGAAAGGACCCACTTCACGTTCTGGTTTCCGCTTCAGCCAGCTCAACACTATCTCAGAGTCAGAGAATAAGTAAATTCCCTGAATACTAAGCGTTTCCTTCAGCTCTGTAAAGACATGGTGGGATAGTCTCATGGACAGAGTTTGCAGGGCATTGAGTTCAGCTTTGGAATTGTAGCTGCCCCATGAAGAAGATGTGAAGTTTGGATTGGCCATGATGAGCGCGACGATTTATTGTGCTGACATAGGTAAACACACGCTGCCATAGTTGACGAACTGGCATCTGCAAAGGCAACTAGGAAGGCTTCAGTGTTTTTTGATGCGCGCGACATCTCGGGATTTTCTTGGTGAAACCTTGCACAACCCTTTACTATATTGGCCCGGATACTAGCCCATTCCTGTTCCTTATCCGTGGGGAGCACTTGATCCCAGGTGTACTGGTTCTTCCACAATTCTTGCAGGAAAACTTTGCATCGATGAAGAAGGGGAAGGACCCAGCCCAACGGATCGTAGACGGACGCTATTGCACCTGTGACAGTCCTTTTGGTCAGCAATGGAGTATCCGGAATGTGGCATGATGCTAGAATCGTGTCGTCCTTCACATCCCAGGAGAGTCCCAGAACCTTTGGATTGGTCTCCTTAGTTTTGTCGATGTCCTCTATTCCATCCATCAAACGTTGATTGTTGGATGAGAATTCGCGCAGATTCATGTTCAGGTCGTGGAAGATCTCTTTCATCCGTCGGTAGGCATATATTGCATCTCCCAACGTATCCGTTGTCAGCAATACATTGTCCACATACATGTTCTTTCTGATGTCCCGAACCAAGTCACCTTCATTCTGATATTGATGGAGATGATAGTTAATTGTTCCCGCTAACAAGAAGGGGGAAGATTTTATGCCGAACGTCACTCTTGTGAAGCGGAACGTTATTGTGTTACTCATAGATGGAGCTGCTTTGTGATCACGTAACCAAAAGCACCTTGTTGCGTCCCTATCTTGCTCTTGCAGGCGTACCTGAAGGAAAGCCTTCTCGATATCAGAGATGATGGCCGTTCTTCCGATCCCGAAGCGAAGCAAAATACCACTGATGAGCGGAAGTATGACCGGTCCTCTGTATAGTGCGTCGTTCAAAGATGGACAATCCTTATAATGCGCTGAGGCATCAAATACGACACGCAACCTTGTCGTCGATTTATGGGGGGTGATCACAGGTTGATGGGGGATGTAGTGAACCTGTGACCCTTGCTGGAACTCCTCTGTGTCCGTAGCAGGTTCGATGATTCCCTGTCGGAGTTGATCTTGGAAAACTTCATTGTACTGGTCAAGAAGAGTTTCATCCTTGCTTATTGATGCCCATACATTGACGAGACGTTTGTAGGCCAACGCTTTATTGTCCGGCAAATAGGGATATTGGTCTCTCCAAGGTAGACGCACATAGTACCCGTCTTCTCGGCGTTGTATCGTGCTATTGAATTTTTGCCAAACTTGCTTGTCCTGTGCGGCACGGGCTTCCTTTTCTGTACCAGTGAACTCTTCAGTGCCTGCCCCATCTAGAGTCCAGAATCGATCCCATTCATCCTTTTCTTCATGGGGTATGCCACTCTCTGAGGAGTTAACCACATATTGTTGTATTGTGTCCATAGACCAAAGCCCTTCCCATCGATCTTCGTCATCTGGAAGCGGCTGAGAAACTGGAAGGCATAATTATTCTCAATTTTGGGTTTTCCTGAGAACCAGCTGTAACATTTCGTCGGAAAATAGTGCATTTTCGCAGATGTAAGGCTATTGACAGGTTCGCTGTTCTGACGAAGCCCCACCACAGCCTTGATCACATCCCAATAAAATGGAGGGCGTGATTTTCTCTCTATCCGATCGCCACACCACTGGTAGATTTAGAGAACGAATGTATTCGACGTCCTCGACAGGAAGATTTGGGGCTTCCAGCGAACGCGTTAAGACGTCATGTTACTAAGCTATGAGGCGTCCCTTCTGCATCCCAGACGTCCAACTGCACCCGGTTGGATCGGAACTTCTTCGCATCTTGAGATCCAAAGGTTATCACTTTAACTTCTTTCTCCTCCAGGACTGGTAACTGCAGCTTTTCCGCTAAGGCTTTAGTAATGAAAGAAAGCTCCGCTCCAGTATCTAGGAGAACGCTGACCTTCAGAAGTGCCTTGGTTTCTGTATCAACGACGGTTAGTTCCCCTATGGGTAAGCATGGATGTACCGACGAAGGGTTGTAAGGAGTGGACTGGTGCTGGAGAGCTGCGGTTTCAACAGATACGCTGTCTGAGGGAGGAGATCCCGTGGTCGCGGTCGCTATGGCATTAGAACGGGTCTTTATCTTCTTCCTGGCCTTATTGTCGCGACCGGTATCCTTTTGGGGAGCTGTTGTTGACCTGTGAACTGCTCCTCCAGTTTCTTGGGTATTGGATGGCCTAGATGGATTGTTCGCCTTGTTGGTGGATTTGAAGCAGCAGGAGGTATGGTGAGCCCCTCCGCAACTGAAGCACATTCGCCCTTTACAATGCGCGGTATTGTGGGTTGGAGATGCACATATGAGGCAAAGATTGCGTTGCCTCAGATAGGCAGATCTTTCCTGTGGAGTGGGGTACTTCATGCAAGCATGAGAAGGGTGGAAACCTTTACAGTACATGCACACTCCTTTTATGGGGCCCTTGGGACTTGGTTTGTTTCGAGAAGAGATATTGTCCCTTATTGGCTGCTTCGTCTTCGATTCCGTGAACATCAGGATCATTTCTTCTGCGGTTATGACTTCGTCAAGGTATTGGAGGAGTAGGCTCATAGTGAAAGAGGTAGCTGGTGAGAGACCCTGCTTCTTCATGATCACTTTTACGCTTGAGGGAATCAGGGAATTTGCA
>MU917671.1:0-10301 GCA_036418165.1 Cooperia oncophora | reverse complement strand
CTTGGAATGGAAGGGCGTTGAGTACCTGAGGAAGGTGGAATATCTAAGTAGGTCACCTGACCTGAACCCCTCAATTACCTGGTGCGGGCGGAGTTCAGTAGGGTGGTCCACAGTCTCGCTGAAGGATCTATCAACGATCTCGCAGAACGGCCCCCACTCACGGTCGCGTAGCAGAATCTCTCGATGGCGCTCCTCCAGAAGGCTGTGGCGGTGATCGAGATAGTTAGCTGTTTGGAGGTGACATGAATTCCAAAGGTCTTCTCCAGTCAGGCTGCGACTGGAGATGACTTCATATTTTGGTGTACATGAAGCTGATGGGTGAGAGCCAGCTCCTGCTTATCGAGGAACATCTTGGGTATCTTCCGCCCTGGTACTCGTATCCACGTCCTCTGTCTGGGCTGCGAAAACTTTGCTGATATGTGACTCGGTCGAAATGTCTTTTCTTCCCCCCTACATCTCATTTCGGAC
Organism: Cooperia oncophora; assembly: GCA_036418165.1. Classification (NCBI taxonomy): domain Eukaryota; kingdom Metazoa; phylum Nematoda; class Chromadorea; order Rhabditida; family Trichostrongylidae; genus Cooperia; species Cooperia oncophora. The sequence continues at coordinate 9,833 of MU917671.1, read as the reverse complement.
GGCCACTTTGACCCACCATCCTTCCCTGACCGGCACATTCATTTTCTTCACTAATACGTGTCTTTCAACGAAGCTACTTTAAAGAGTTTGACAGCTGTTTGTCTGCGGTATCGAGCAGGGAGTCCTTGGACGCTGTTACTTACGGGAAGGGGGGGGGGGAGCAGGCGGAGCATTTTGCCCTTTCGCTTGTTTCATAAGGCAGAGTTCACACTTTACGGCAGCGTCCACCAGCGTTCCGAGCGTCACCGACGGAAAGTAGAGATATCAATCTAGCGTCTGCCTGTGTCTTCTCGCGTTTGTCAGCGTCCACCAGCGACCAGCAGCGTCCAGGATTGGAGAGTATAGGAGGGTAGCAGACAGCTGTTAGAGAAAGTAGTGTACCTTCCGTCGCCCAACACTCTCTAGCAGCAGCCTGCTACACTCCTATCTCCCTTATTCTACCAGCTGTCTGCTACCATCCTATCACAGCATACTCTTCCCTCCCGGACGCTGCTGGTCGCTGGTGGACGCTGGCAGACGCTAGATCGATATCTATACCTTCCTAGTCGCTGACGCTGCCGGAACGCTGGGAACGCTGGTGGACGCCGCCGCAATGTATGATTGAAGCCCATGCTAGTTCATGCCACCTCACAGGCTTATGACTTTGGTGAGACCTGTTAGGCGATATGGTACAAGTAAGACCCCTAGGTTGAAGGAATTTACGATTTACCACGTGATGGGCTGTCCTGCTTGATTTGGCCCCACTTGGTGCCCCACAAAGCCGAACTCGCCTGTTTATATTGCGGCGATGCGGTGTATGAAGCGGTGTGGGAAAGCACTGCCTCTATGGAAAAACTCGCCGGCAGCGCACACGCGGCGCGAAGAAGGGTCGTCAACTTACCATGGAGATCTGAGTAGAGATTTAGGTGGATTCATAGTTTGGACTACTGTTTACAGATGAAGGAACTATAACTGCCATCTTAATTCCGGAGATGAGTTATGAAGATTGAAATTTCGCAGTGATACATTACTGCAACGGGGCATGAGCAAGCTTTTCAGCTGCCATTGCGATTAATTGACAACTCTCAGCTGTCAGTTAGTCGCAATTGCCTTGTGGTATCTCGCTCATCAAGCGGACGGAGTGGAGGGAAGTCTTCAGAATGGGAGGGTTGAGTTAGACGGTGCCTGCTGCAAAATTCCATAACTTGGTCCTGAGATAGAGAGTGAGAAGAGCGAAAAGGATCGATGGAGAAGAAGAAAATCTAGCGAGAGCTGGATCGTGTCTGGGTGGAGGTATGTTGGGACGCGGGAAGAAGCGACTGCGTGGACGGCGGAGCGGGTGGCTGGACAATCGTGCTGGAAGTGCTTATTTCTTACCCGAGGTATCATAGACGAGCGGCGGGGAACCACGGGAACTCTTAACCACCGGGACGTTACGGGTATTATTTTGTACAGTTGGCTGGCGGCCAGGCGAGTCGTTGTCCTTCTGTTGCAGCGAGCGACTGCAGTGAAGGCGGGCTTAACTTCGCCACCATAGTCCCTTTTCTCTCATGCTCTCAGTCTGTTAACAGCGCTTCGTACACCACTCCACAGACGGCAATATAGGTATGATGCTATTGGTTAAAGAGCGTTGACCATAACTACAGGTTAAAGAGAAGCTGCTGTTGACCGGAGTATTTATTATAGTAGGGGATCATGATATAATTCTGGCTTCGTCTATTTGTTTGTTTGTTGAGTTTGTAAGTTTTGTAAGATTTGTTTGTCTGTGGCTCGTTGTGGGTGCCCGAAATGGTCGGTTCGACCTGGAAGAATCGACTTGGGAGAAGGTGGGGTATGGGTAGAGCATGTGGGGTACAAGAGAATAATAACAGCACGTGGAGCTGAGCAGACCAGAGTGTGGGTGTTGTTCCGTGGACGGGCTATGGGGCTAAAGGCCCAGCCCCACAGTGGCGGGGGCACTCGTGAAAGTTGGTTGGGGTGGTCCGCAGAGGAGTGTCATAATTGGTTGGCTTCCGGACAGAGCCTGAATATGGAGGGAGAGAATAGGTTTAGTGAAGGTTAAGCAAGAGTTGCCTAGACTCGCCTGTGGGAAACACCGAGCCCGAAGATCGGGCGGTTACTCAGTAGGCGGCGCTTCTTCAATGATACCAGGTAATCCAGTTCGCGAACAGTGTTTAGAAGTCCGGCTAAAAAGCTCAGTGCAGGGAATGGTATAATATCTGGGCTGAGGTATTGGTCAGGCTCAAGCGTGGTTGAGACGCGGCACCCACAGTGGCGGGCGGAGCTTGCCCTAAATCGCAGGATACTCATTTTAAAAAGTTTGTAGCTCGGTTCCAGAACACTCCAGAAAGCGGAAAAAAAGAGGATTGAGGTCAGCGAGAGCTGGCGCGGAGGTGTGAGAGGAATTGTGGGGCAAGTCACATGTTGTGGACTGCCAGTCCGAGGTGGGGCGGAGACAGACAGAGAGTTTGTGAAGACCAAGGTACCAAAAGAAGGATACCAGGGCCGAAGAGTCGGATTCAAGCCTAGCCACGAAAGAGTCGCCGGATTGAGCAAATGTGAGGCCGCCAAATTTGTGGATCAGAGCCTGCGAGTCGGTGGGCGGGGCCCGAAAGTTCCGTGAAACGGATTCTAGAGCCACATTCAAAAGAGCTGGAAAAGTTGAGCTGGTCGCTCATACGATGTGGGCTTGTTGTTAGCGGGTGCCACGGTATCGAATGATAGACACAGAGACCGTCAACAAGTTTGTTACACGTTCAGAGCACGACTGACCAAGAGAGCGCGGAACAAGAAGTGGTTAAGGTCGCACCCCCACCACCAACAAAACACGTTCGTCCACACTCCCCAGCCCCCGATTCCCGCCCCGCGCCCGGCCTTTGGGGTCTTCGGTAAGGATTTTAGGGCACAAACATTGCGGGCGGGGCCGGCTCGAGGTGGGCGGAGCCAGACAAAAAATCTGCAAAACGGTTCCAGAGCAGTCCAGACACCGTCCACGCCTGTAAGCCCATGACATGTGCAGGACTCGGTCAATTGTTGGATATATGGCAAGAGCTGGGTGTGTCTGTGGTGTGTTGTAACCCTCCCAGTGGGCGAAGCGCACGACGTACTCATTCTTACTGAGTTTTTAGCGGGCGTTATCTGCCATAGACTCTTGAACAGCGGTTGACGACGAGCCATTTTCCCCCCATGAGCGTTGCGCCTGGGACGCTATATTTTTCTGACACTGAAACTTAGTCATGTTCCAAGTAGAAGAAGTTACTAGCGACTGGAAGAACTACTCTAAGATAATGTCAAGAGACGAGGTATGAGCCATTTGGTGATCGTGTGAGCACAATTTAGCTCTTATGCTCCTGAGTCTTCCAAAATCAGTTGGCCAGTGTTGTTTTAGCCAGAGTAAGTTTCTCCGGTCAGGCAGAATTGGACTGACAAATTTGTCTCCCGGGGTGGTTCTTTGAGATCCTAAGAAGCAAATAATGCGCGACGCCTCGGACCCCGAAAATGTTTGGTTCTAGAACGTGGAATTTCATGAAAGAGAAGTGAAATAGATCTGCGCGGTCTTGAGTTAAATATAAAGAATGCGGGACAGCACTTGAAGGCGACGACAGCCGTTCCACACAGGCAAGACAAACCTTCTGTCGTCCACCATTGACGAAAATCGTCGTCAACGCGTTAACTGGACGTAATATTTTTGTTGAGGGGGTCGGTTCACCGGTAGGGACAAGTTTTCAGGGAATTTGATGATCTATAGGACATTTTGGCGCGGGCGCCAGGCAGTTTTGTGGCAAGCGATTGTGATATTTGTGTTCAGGGGTCAAGCTAACCCACGAGACAAGTTTTCAGCGCTTTTGGCGACCTAAGGTATTTGGGCGCCGGCGCCTGTGGCGCAGGGGCCGGGCAGTCCGGCCAAACCACTAAGCTGTTCATTTCAGAATTTCAGCCTACTCCTATAGACATCTTTTGAACAAATTTGGTTGCTCGCACGTCTTTATTATTAGAGCAGTATGCTGTCGGACAGCATTGTCCGACACCGTCCCATGAGACAGACTGGCTGTCGCCCACCATTGTCCGACACCGTCGTCAACGTGTTTAACCACCGGTCGTCATAGGTATTAGGTTTCAGTCGGCTCGGCGGCTGATGCCAGCGCTCCTTCTCCTGTGATACGGCCCAAGTTGGCCGGACGGGCACTGCCTTCGCCACGCAATTCCTTCCCCCAGCTATTATTCTCTCGCCTGTGCCCATAATTGACGCACTTTAGTCACTCAGTAATAGTCAAAATAGCAGGGATGATGTATTTATCGAGAAGCTTCAACCATGAATACAGAACAAAAGCCTGATATCAGTTGAGTCTAGAAATATGTGAAAGAAGGTACGCGCGGCGAAGCCGCGCCCGCCCGGCGCAGCCGGGCCGTATCAGAAGGAGGCGCGCCGGCGAGCCGACTGGTTTAAAGACAATTCCCGCGATCAAGTGTTCGGGTAATTGGTGCTCAGTCACGAAGCAGTGGCCCATTTGTAACCCCCAGTGGAAAAAAAATCGAAAAAAACCTCGCGAACACCCTGAACACAGACCTCCCTTTAGCAGTGGGGCGGGGCCTGGACGAGTGTGCCGGACGTGGCTGCCAGAAATCGATGCGGCAGCCGCAATTGCGTCCCGACTTTCGAAATAGGATACTTTAAAGGGACGGAAGCAGCTCGGGACCGGACGCCTCGTCCACCTACCGTGTCAGCGAGCCTAGCGAGCCTTGTGGAAATCGCTATAACTTCCTTATCGCGCCATATTGAGGGATGAAAGTGGTATCATCTTCGTCAAAAGAGGGTTCCAAAAAGCACGAAATCATTTTGAGGACCACTTGATCGCGGGGAGTGTCTTTAAACATACGAAAGAAGGTAAGCGCGGCGACGTCGCGCCGTGTCTCGGCAGAAGGCGCGCCGATGTAAGGTGGAGAACGCTGGTACTTCATAGACTAGCACTTTATTGGAGTGGATCCCTTTTTCTGCGGAGGCAGTGTTCGGTTTTTTCGCCGAAATCATTGCAGGCTGTGGTAACGTTTCTGCTGGTCGGTCGATGACGCAAAAGCTACGGAGTGTGATAAGGGAACTGATAGGAAGAAGCCTGATTGCCAGTCGGAAGGTTTGCACTCTTTCTGTCAGCCGACGTCAGCAGTGCTTTTCACGCCATCAAACAAAAAAAGCAGTGCCTAGTGAGGTCAGGCCGGTTTAGCGAAGCCGGGCCGTATTAAAAGATGTAGAGCTTAGCTGGCCGTGCGATCCCACTTGTTACACTATAATGGACCCTGAAGGCGCTGCCGCTGTCATAAGCTGAAAGAACGCCAGTAGTGGAAGTTGAAAAACTCTTGAGTCTGAAGTATGGCGGCGGTCCTACACCTATATTTGTAGGTATGGCCATTTTGCGTTCAGTTCTGTGTGAAGCCCCGCCAAGTATGTGCTGGAGGCGTCTGTTGTGTTACTCCTCTTCCTGTTCTGCCTCCTCTGTCTCTAATCCCCGCACTCCTCGCTTTTTCGAGTGTGCTTCCAATATTTAGGTCTTATTTAGGGTATTTTCGACAGTTTTGTGCCACGCTACAACTCAAATGCATCTTTGCCCAGTCGCAAAATAATATCTTGAACTGCGTCGTTTAAAAGCGATGCGAAATTTGCAATGTTTTCATGCTGGGAATTATTAAAGAACGTGTGGTAACGGGGAGGGAGGCCATGGGTGGGGAAAAGAAGGTCGTAGAGGTCTGAGAAACGCAGCTAGAGATTCCTGTGATTTCTGCGCATTGTATGAGCATACGGCACAGCGGAGACTGCGCACAGAATATGGGCGATTGTATCGAGGGTAGGCGTGGCTTGCGTACCAGCAATGGATCTGTTGTATTTGGGAGGAAACTATGAAGAACATGAAACAGACTATTATGGCTGATGTAGCCGAGCCGCTCGTCGCGCGCGAAGTGGGAGCGGATCGAGATCCGCAATGGTGAAACGAAGTGATAGAGGCGGATCCAACTCACGGAGAAAGGGCTAGCTCACTGAGTACTAAATACCAAACACTCCATCTGAGTCCAAGGCATGTGTTACGCTCACCTCAAGAAAAGCAGGGCGCCTTTTGCAGCCTATGTAGAAGGCGGGGATTTCTTCTTGTGTGAGCCAAGAGGAAAATAAAGAAAATAAAATCAGGCGTGGTATTGCTATAGTCATGACGGACACACTAACTAACTTGTCGCGCCACCAGAATAAAAATTCAGTGTTTAGTTTCAGGGTACCGTAACTCAGAAAGTAGTCTAGTAAGTGTAATTCCGCCTTTGAAACAGATATAATATGGCCTTCGACATCAACACGTACATGGCTGCGCGGAAAAAACTAAACAGATAGTTAGCTATTACTAGGATTATAGCTAACATTCAAGGTTGATAAACCTTCATGTTAAGCGGTATTAAACCTCTGTACAGGAATCATAAATGTATGGCGTTGCCATAAATGAGAAGCACATTTGACCGACAATCACCACTTCCTCCCCCACATTATAACCACTTATAGTGGACAACAGCTACATACACTCCTTATTCCAGAGACGAAGTGGGCGTGGCATTTGAAAGTAGCACAGAAAAGGTTACTCGTGGAATACTTCCGCTTGAGACAAAAAAAAAACAACTGTCACCTTGTCTGTAATCCTACAGAGACACGAAAAACAATCTTGTCAAGTACATGAAAACAAGTCTCCAAAAGCACAGCCACTGCCACGTTAGTTGAGGTACCACGCCTACCACACCTCAGGAATTTCGAGTGTAAGTACGGAAAGCGTATATCGGCTCCTCTAGAATGGAACTTACTTTTTAGTTTTCAATGTATTCGTGGTTTCTCAATGTCCAATTCGATTTTGCTTTTTGGTGTTTCAATTTACAATTCAATTTTTCCAATTAAAACCACAAGAATGATCGATCTTTTAGCGACACAATCTTTTGCAACTACCCTAAGGCAGCGTTCAGACTTCGCGGGTCGCGGGTTGACGCGCTCTGCAGGGCAGGGTTGGGTTCATTGAGGGTTCTTTCGAGGCAACTTCGTCATTTCAGAGGTAGAACATGAAACTGTCACAAGATTGTATTCCAATAAGACTAGGCACTCAACGCTGAGGAATATGATGGAGCAACTGCAAACCAATGAATGAGACTGTTCGCCTATGCCAAGGAGGGAAGAAACCTGGGGGTGATGAACCCTTTTCTTCGCGCAAAATGATACTTTTGAATGTCTTGGATGCTCCGCAGAACCTGAAAATCCTCTCTTCACTGTTACTTGAATGGCGCCCAAACAGAACAGACAGACAGAAGGTAGGCAGCAAAAGCCATGCTTTCAACAGAATTTCTAATGAGTAAGAATTTCTAATGAGTATAAGTAGTTCACCTTTCGTTGGAGAGTAATCAATTCCCCGCTTAAATATGCTGTAAATCCTTAAAGGGCTGTTTCAGACTATCTCGGCGAGACAAGTGGTGAAGAGGCAGCGTACCGCGTGGGCTCCTCCCCCTCCCCTTCCCCCCCCCGCCTCAGATCCGTTATCGGAACTCAAGACCTCAAGAAGTGAGAAAAGAGAGAGGGGGACATTCGCCTTCCTTTTGAGGAGGTGCATGTCGTATGGTGCAACTGGTATTGTTGACGCATAGGCCGTAGTCCCATGTCTATCTATGATTGCATCACCTGCTCCGGACAACTCGTCCGCACCGCGGCAGAATTCTTATCTCCTGGGTTCGCAGAATCACTCTACTATGAACCACCAACAAGGTGGGTAGGGTTGCAAGCCCGTCATTTCTCCCCTCTCCCAACGATCGAGGCGATGTAGTCTCGCGCCCCAATCCGAAGAAGTGACACGAGGATGAACACCCAAAAGCAATAACAATATGGAAACTTACCGTTCACATTTTCACCGAATTTTGACGGGTGTTTTATTCGTAGCACGATATCACGGATGTTCTCCACGTAGTTTCCTTCTCTTTGCAACCAAACAAGAACAGGTTTTGATAAGAAGGAATTTCGTTCCACTTCCTGCAAGGGAAAAATGGAGGGAGGCTTTGTAGTCATGGAATGGGACATTGGCTCACCTCAGCGCTACCGCCTTCCGTATGTCGTACTCCTCTCGCAGAACATGTTCAGTATCCTCACCTGGAATTGAATAACTTCAAGAATGGAACCCGTTCTCGAAATAGAGGTGCAAGAAGAGAAGACCGGAGCGACGTGCCAGATCGTCTCGCGATGTCGCACGCGACGGCGATTTTGAGCGGCGCGAAGTGCAAATCGTTTCGACGTGTGTTTCACATTCATGTGGAGAATGTTTCACGCTTAGGTGTACCAGCGTCTATTTCTACGATCCTTACGCTTTCCTACATAATTATTTTACTCTTCACTTAGTTCCTTTGAGGTTTTTTGGATCTCATGATATTACAGTCCGTGTGGCCTTTCATTTTGGTGGATATTTGCAAGAAATGAGTATAAAAACGCGCTGACGGAAAGTAGGAGATAAAAGGAGGATTGTGCTGTCACAAGGCCGAAAGCGCTGCGTAGAGGCTGAAGAATCGAAAAAAGCCGCAGGAAGAGAGCTGAAGAACGGAAAAAGCGAGAGGCTGCCGCCGCAGCTGCTGCTGCTCGGGTAGGGCTTTCATTAAACACATGCCATCCGTTTTAATGATGAAGACTGCTGTTAAAAGTAGCAAATCAACATATGTTAATGATGCTTTGAAACACATACTTCATAAACGCAAATCCCTGTGTGAACACCTTGAAGTTCACACAGGGATTTGCGGAGGGGGGAGGGCACGGCAGGGCACCTGTCTGTTCCCCACATCAAGTAGGCTTAGGTCCTCGCGAGACTATACTATGTCGTGGCAACTCTGGTGCTCTGCACTCAGAGCACATTGCACGCTATCCCCAACGGGGTCGTACTCCGGGGAGATGGACGAGAGAATTGTAAATTGCCGCTTCGTCGCACGCGGCGATGGGCGCGACGTTTTCTTAATTTGCATTAGCCTTCCGATTGGAGCATCGGATTTCATGTAGACTGGATATCGTAGACATTTATGGATGTTTTTGGTCAAACATTGTCTATTCTCGACCAATATGACCTAGAATCGTCGTCATTAGCGAGCGAGACGTCGCACGCGACGCCTACTGGCGCGGCGAATTACGATTCTTCTGTCATGTACCCCGTACTTCGTCTGGAGGAGGGTCGCTATGTTTGGCCACTTGCGTAGAAAATCCGGCACTGTTCAACTATTACCACCCCAATATGAGGCCACTTTGTTTATCGACTTTTCCGGACAGATTTGATCAAAAAGATTGTCTCCAGGTGTAGTTAAACCTCCTAGGCACGAGTATCACCCTTGCTTGACCCGAGATCGCGCGGTGCCCGGCCACCGGCGCGGGCGCCAGAATATCCCGAAGCACCGAATTCGCTGAAAACTTGTCCCCAGGGGTGATTTGACCCCCTAAACACGGGTATTATATCCGCTTAGTCTGAGAAGGCCTTATGCATGAGTCACAAGCGACGGCATGACATGCTTGTTTCAGTTCCGGCACGTGTCACGGCCGCCGTTGAACTCAGGCCGAGCGGTGTGCTAGGGCAATTAGGGTTGCCTGCGATAGTGATTCCTTTCTCTTGAGGCTCTTCCCTAACAGAGGAAGGGATCACGTATATTTCTACCTCAAAATAAATATTTCAGCCGCTACCAAACGCTCCACAGCAAATACCCCGTGCAGCTACTACTCATGTAAGCTTTATTTACTACTTTCACTCTTTTACCTTGTAATATCTACATTCAAAGTTCTTTCCTACATCCTCTAAGAAGAAGTAGTTACCTTAATTAATCATTCA
>MU917663.1:0-11315 GCA_036418165.1 Cooperia oncophora | reverse complement strand
CTATTCCTTGGAAAAGGGAAATTAGAGATGTAGCATAGTAGTATATTGCGCTCAGTCTGGGAATTGACTGGAGCTGATTGATCTTTCAGGCTGGTATTGATGTCATTGACCAACCCGGTCAATTGCTCCACTTTCGTCAGTTCGGTTGGGTAGCAAAGGATGGGTTCATCTAGACCTCCCTCAATTACGTTGGCACGGTTTTCTGTGGTTCTCCCTAATTGATTTGTCATTGCCCTGCTTTTTGTACATGTTCTATGGTTGAGATTTTTGTTAGATTTCTCGTCTTCTAGTCCTCCTTCCTCATTTCATTTATTTGCTGTTTTCTGCTGATGAGGGGGTTGAACACTGGCAGAACTTTGAAAGATTCTCGCTATTGTCAACTTGCCAATCGGCTCTACACAATGCTCTGCTCTTTTGATCCGTCCACCTCAGTACGTGTCCTAAACATGAGTCCTTCTTGACTGTTTCTTTCTCCGATCACTTTTATACGGTCACCCATCACTTTCTACAAACTTGTATACGGGGGTTCACTGACATCCTTATGCTGAAGCGGCGGTGGTATGAGGTGTTTTTTGCTCCCTATTGTGCTCTTTTGATGACAATGTGTGGGTTTTTTGGATGTTAACTTATTTGGGGGAAGGGAGGGGGGGGGGGGTATCTTACTACTTTTCAGTGTTTCGACTCGACCGCCGTGGCATTTTTCGCTAGCAAAAATCGATACGCATCTATTGCTTTTCGCCCAACTGGAGTTTCGTCAGGGTTGTGTGAAGAACGCCTTACAGAAAGAGTAGGCTGGAGCAGAGTGGAAGCAATGTTAGGGCGTAATTAAGAGTAATCAAGTAGAAGTCAAGTTGTCGAGCATGCTTGAGTGCAAAGATCGTGAGGTGCTCTCATGTTTATGCTTCGAATCAATCCTAGAATAGTGTAGTTCACAACTTAAAAACGCTGTTATTTGTGTTCTGGAGCATTATTCCACTGACCGCTGAGCGCTCCTCTGACGCCGTAACGCCATCGCGCCGCACAGCGGCGTTGTGTATATAATTAACATCTTTCGTTGTCGACTACAGTGACTGGGAGACGGTAAAGAGGATCGTAATTTGCCGCACCGCCACGCGCGGCGATGGGCGCGGCGTTTTCATAACTCGTTTTAACCTGTCGAATGGAGCACCGGACTTCATGTAGACCCCGTCATCGTAGACAGTCATTACTGTTTTCGGTCCTTAATTGCATGTTGTCGCCATCTACTACCTGGAACCATCGTCCTTTGCAGACGAGACGTCGCACGCGACGCCCAGCAGCGCGGCGAATTACGATCCTCTTGTCACATACCCGCAGTGACTACTTTCTTCTCAGGAACGCTGAACACATGTACCAGCAGAAGGGGGTATGGAGAGCACAAATAACAGCGTTTTTAATTTAATTAATTTTAATTTTTAATTTGCACTACCCTTCGATTGCATCGGGTTTCATGTTTACAAGGATATCCTAGGCACTCATGTGTATTTTCGGTCATACATTGTCTATTCTCGACCAGTACCGCCTAATATCGTCATTAGCGGACCGATGTCGCAGGCGACGCCCACTGAAGCGAAAAGTGGAGGGGGGGGGGAGAGGGATCGTGTTTTCCTCGCAGTTCTCTTCTTTTTATATGTGCTGCATACCTCCCTCCTTCCAGGGCACATCATCGTTAGAGACTCCCCAGCACGGGGATGTATTTTGCCGTTGAATTGGGGGGGGGACGATGAGAGGAACATTCTGTACATAACTGCAAGGCGTCAGTGCCGCTGTGGGTGTTTTTCTGCAAATCCGGGTTCTCTACAAATCAGCTGATTGAATTTTAGAGAACCCGAACAGTAGAAAAACACTACAAAAATCAGTTTGATCTAGTATTGAAGAATTGACGTAAATTCCTAGGTACGTCGATCACTCAACAGTCAGCCTGGTTCGCTGCGGATGATGGGGGTGTCCACATGGGTTGGTTGGCGCGGCGCCGATCGGTTGCTTCATTTTGGAAAGCGACAGGCCACGTAATATCGTTCGTATCAGTCGTTTTCCACCAGTTGATGTTGTTTGCCCGACCCAACAAATGGTGAAGAACGAATGTGGCGGGGTAACGCAACCACGGACACCCCCGATCATCCGCAGTGGACGAGACTGCAAAGAAGTCCCTCATTAAAACTAGGCATGTAGTTACGGTGGGGCGCCCGGTACGCAGTTATACGCGTGCCTAGTGGCCCCGACGAAATAAAAGCGCAGCGTCATGCAGCTACACATTTAGCTTTCTTTTTTTCTTTTTTATTAGAAGAGATTCACTAAGGCATTGTTCACCATCTGCCAGGCCCGCGTTCCTCGTAGAACCCTCGACGAAACGGCGTTGGTCGAAAAGTAAAAATACGATTGAGTCGGAGAATCACTCAAGCGGCGCGTTTCGCCGAACATGCCGTTCACGGTTTGTTCGAAAAAGCAATAGAGTGCGTTCGATTTCCGGCAGGCTGCCCCTAGAGAAAACGCCGGGGTGGTCGGGCTAGCGTTTTTCGCCCAACCGCGCGTCGATACATATCAAAGGCGTTTCGCGCAACGCCACAGCCTTCGCCTAACCGTCACCAGGGCACAGCATTCGATGGGGATTTTGGTCGAGCCTGTACGACCCCCCCCCTTTTTGGGGGTTCGGTACGACCCCCCCCTTTTTAGTGTTTGACTCACCATAATTCCTGAAATTAGATATAAACAATTAGATATAAAAAATAGATATAAACAGTCCTACCTAAATTGACTTGATTTACTTATGTACAAGCGTTTGTGATCAAAAACACGATGAGTAGCATACACACAGCATAAATGCGAGTTAAATGAGACTATGATTAAAACCAAAAAACAAAAGCGGTATAACAGAAAAAGAAAACAAAAAAGAAATACGCCTAAAATGCATTAACCCCGAGATGTGGAGTACGGTAGCAGAGATGCGTACGTAATTGCAGCCGTGACTGGAGCAAACGGCTATTAGCCATGGAGCGAGAATTTTCAGCAAAGTAGGGTGTCTTTGAAGGACCATAACTTCCTCAAAAGCGGACCTGTGGGGAAGAGGAGAGCGTATTGGTAAATTAGAAGGTTTGATCTTCCTGAAAGTACTAAAATGTTCATGAAGGTCGCGAAAATCACAGAGAAAATCTGCCATAGGGATTCGTTGGGGAGTGAAGGGTTGAAGTTCAAGTTGAACAGGTTTGAATCAATATATTTTTTTTGTAACTCAACATTTCACAAATCTGAGAACGGATCCGAGCTTCTCAAGATTTTCTCTTTCTAAAAACCTATTGAACTGTTCCTGAAGCTCTCGGGATTCATGAGATCTCGCGATGGGGATTTCTTAGGGAGCACTCCCAGCCGCGCGAAAAACCCGTTTCCTGTGCACCGTTTCAAGTGACCAGGGCAAGAGTTCTGAATAGCCAGGAACGCATGTAGAACGTATCCTGTGGTGGAGCAGGAGCAGGATATGGTTCGTTTAGCGCCGATCACGCTGACTTTGTATGCGCCGCGCACTGAGGTCCGCGCAGAAGTGATGGGATGGTGCAACTTGTGCATAATGTGTGTCCACGCGCGCAAATGTGTCTGTAGGATTCAGGGAGGTCCATGGCGAACCTGTGCACTTGTCTACAGTGTTTTCCCTTGCGGATGATGTAGCGTGTCCGTGTCGACGCCGCCAGATCTGTGCTCCGATAGTTGCTGATTCCGATAAAGGAGACCAAGTGCTGGAAAACGTCTGGTACGAACGATATGGTAGTCCTGTCGTTTGTCAGAAAAAAAACAGGTTGGCTCAGCGCCAAGCGTGATCGCGGACACGCCCCATCATCCGCAGCAAACCAGAGTATGAGTTGTAGTGTTTAATCACTTACGAGATGTTGTCGACTTATTAATAATTCCAATTATTTCGGATTAGTTTGATGGATGAAAGTTTTGTACTCATTTTTTACATATCCGAGTTCTCTACGAAGCAAGTTCCGCTACACAGGATTCAGCACACTGACACCTTTGCGCTCGATACTGGCTACCGCACTCATTACGACCCCCCCCCTCTCCTGGCGGCCAAATACGACCCCCCCCCTATGGGGATTCCCCAACCAATGCTGTGCCCCATGCACCAGCCATCGAAGCTTTGAGTGCCGGTACTTAGATACCCGGGTGGGCGTGGCCACAGGGGCAAGGCTTCGATGGACCGGTGTTTCCCAAATTTGTGCTGCAATAGATATTAGACGGGAGCACCGTTTACAAGGTAAACGTTCCTATTGTCTTCAAGGTGTGCTTAATGTTGATTTCATGATCATACGTACAGTCGTCATCCTTGCACTTGATAGGGGTGTGTCGGCGAGAAGGAGCGTGCACACTGTTGAAGCCTTCTCAGCCTTTTCGTTGAAACGCGTATGCGACAAAAAGTGATAGAAAACGAGTAACACGAAGGATATAATACAGTAATGTCACTTCCTGGTTCAACGATTGGTGCAGTACGGGTGCGGGCGACCGCGCCGCACGCAGCCGCACTGACATTGACTATCAAGTGCAAGGATGACGACTGTAAGACCTGATAACCACTCTTTCGCCTCTGCCTAATGTATACCTTTGCAAAAAACATAACAATCTAAGTTAATTCGTCCTCTCGGAACTTCTTAGTTCAAGCAGTAGAAACAACAGCTGTTTAATAAGAAGGAAATTATCGTCTCCAAGCTCAGGAAGAAGCGCTGAAGCCTAATTATATCCGTCCACGTCAAGCCCTCGCCCTATTTTGGCCACGCCCACCGGGTATCTAAGTACACGCACCCTAAGGACGCTATTTATTCCTACCTTCGACAGGTTCTTTTGTAGCTGGGTCTTTTGTTTTCCCATGTTCACATTTCCTCCCTCTTTTTTCGCTGTACTCTGCCAGTGGGGGTTGACTAGTGGCAGAACCTGATGGATTCTGACCCTATTCAACTTTATATTGGCACGACAGCATTCCCACTTTCATTCCTCTATGTGTGTGAGTGTTTCAATGAGTACGAGTCTGTGTGTGTTCTGTTCAGCTTCACCCACTTCCTTTTATTCTTGCCCCCTTCCTCTTTCTTTTTTCGCTGTTCTCTGCCAGTGGGGCTGAATTGAGGCAGAACCTGATGGATTCTGACCCTATTCAACTTTACATTGGCACGACAGCATTCCCCATTTCATTCCTCTCTTGAGTGTTTTGAATGAGTACGAGTCTGCGTGCAAGTGTCCGGTCCGTCCGTGATTTCTTGCGGTATGAAATCACAGCTACGAAAATTTTCATCAACTCTGGGGGGGGTTTCTTCACCTCCTTCCATTCAATTTTCCCTTTTTCTTTTTTTCTAGCCCCCTTGTTTGTTTGTTGCTGTCTAGCTTCTGGCGGGGGTTTGCATTGCGGCAGAACTTTGAAGGATTCTAGCCCATCACAGCTTCCTCGTCAGCTCAACACCAATTCCTTCCATTCCTCTTCACTAAAAGGAATGGAAGGAATTGGTTCTGTTCCTTGTTCTTTCCGTGCTGAGTGCGTGTGTAATGTTGCCGTATCGACGTGTGTTGTATGTATTGTTATCGTACGTGGGTATAGGTAAAAATCACAAAAAATGCTTATCCATTTTTGTTATACGAACACATGATGACCATTCTGTGCACGTGCTGTGCTGTGGTTGACAGAGACGGGCGAAATGGCCTTTTCCTAAAACCACCCCGTTATTATGTTATTGTTTTGTGCTTGCCGTATCTTAGAGGAACTTTACTTCTAGAAAATTTCATTTACAGTAAATTAATCGAGTTATCTTCAATCAAAGGCTAATTTAATGTAACTATTCGTGATGTTTAACTCATCAGCGTTTCCATTGAATGGTGGTGCAGTACTGACAGGCAACCGGTACATGTCTACATAGTGCCTCCATTGGAGGGTATCATCTGTTCTCCTTTCCAACATTCTACACTCCTTCTCATACCGTATCACTACCATTGCTCCCATAATTATGAGCGAAAGAAGTCCAATCAGCATCGCGCACAATATAATGATTCTACGGAGATGAAACTACGTGTCCATGAAACCGTTTCCATATGTGACGGATTTGCACCAGGTGGAAGTTGAGGAGTTGAGTCCTGATTGATTAATGTTGCATACGGCGCCAATGGCATTGGAAAATTTGCCTGACTTACCGGTATTATGATCGTTATATTGGTGTCCAATGCTCCATAAACCACACGTGCTCTGATGTGCGTGGACCCAATCATCAGCATTTTCTCTTTCGGTATTTTGACAGCAAATACAGGTGCTCGAATGTCGATAGACTGCCATTCAGCGGTTGTGTACTCGGGTGCCCAGAACATTTTCTTCGCCCTAGTCGCAATCACGACTGAACGCGTCAACGGGCGTACCAGTAGGAACTGCAAACAGCAAATGACGTAATTAGTACAAATATGAATGGGCTACATCAACAAGGATATCCATCGCTTTTCGATTGTGGAATTGTACTGTGAAGCAGAAGCACATGTCCTGTCCTGCTTCGGCGGATCAAGTTAAGCGGCATCCGACGTTTGCGTCTGCAGGTTGCATAATTTCACAGACGACACACGGTGACACAGGCTCTCTTCTTGCACTTTCCGAAGTGAATGAACTCCAGACTGGTCTGTCCTTTGCCCATTGCGTACAATCCTCCAACATTAGACGTCGAAAATGAGCTCATGTTCTTCGAGAATTGGCCGAGCGGTTCCACGTGAAGCAGATAGTGTACGTCAGACAGCGCTGTTGTCGGGTAACACACCTAAAAATGTTCGAAAAACCATGTGCCAGTTTTCTGGGTAGTTTAGTTTGTATGGTGCTATTGTGCACGCCGAGGTTTTCAAGTGAATCTGTTCATTCTTGGCTGTCTGGCTTTCGATGCATTCGTCTTTCTCGGAAACCGGATTCTACTGCCGAAACGGAACAATTTTTTATACCCATATGATATCCAGTTGCGAAACGTTGAGAGGCATAATATAAGCTAATTAAATATAGAAGCTGAATGAGTAGAGAAGTTGTCTGTCAGCATCACATTACGATGACACCTCCTATACTAACCTCAACCTCCATCACTTTGTGATTCATTCCGAGCACCGTGGCTTTTATCACGTTTCTCGCCACTTTGCCGTACGTTTTCAACAGCGTGTTATGGAAACGCTCTCCCATGAACTGCTGAATAGCAGACTGTATGCTGTGATTGCTTGACGACTGCATAAGCACTGACGTTACTCTATCGAAGCTGAACAGCTGATCGAGCATGTCGTGTACCATCGGGCATGTACTTGTCTCACCGAGGAAAACGCGATTCCGAATCGTAAGCTGTAATTTTTTCACCACTGAAACTTCAACTTCTTTCTCTCCGCAATTCATGTGTACTTACCTTGATGTTTCGAGAGTCACTGTTTTGCTGATCTGTGTTATTATACTCATAATGGTGTTCCACTCCTCGCTCACCCTCTAGGATTAAGGTATACAACACAATATCGTTATACAAACACAGCACATCCTCAGAGGAATGGTCACACACCGTTTGAAGAACATCGATCTTCCCCTGTCCAATTAAGCTCTCCAGACCTTTGGAATATCAGTCCACCAAGTCCTATTCCGAGTCCCAGCGTCAAGATTCCGGCATACGAGGAAAGCAGTCCTGTGGGCCTTATGAGGAACACAGCGGTTTAGTAGAGCTATCGAAAAATACACAAAATTCACAAAATCACCTGTAAAGCGGTACGGAGGCGCGACGTTTATCAAAGAGTTTCTCATATGATTTTGTGTTCAGCCAGAATTTTTGCCTTTATCTCCGTATAAACCTTCAAATATCATGTATAACCATATACTTGCACTTATAGTCGAAACTGTCACAGACTTTGTATCGAAGAGTCTCATTCAGGAAAGTCGAGTTGCTGGTTGCTTGAAGATCGTCTTCGACTGATCTAATCGCCATCTCGAACACCTCACCGTCAACGTAGCCAGTGTAATCTGGAATGGTGAAGTTCGGTCTTCTGAAGAGCGATTGCTCCAAAAATGCGCTTACCCATCAACACTATTCCACACTCAGTCTTCCGTTCTGCCACCTCGCCAACAATTTCTGCGTGGAGTCCATTACGTAGCAATTCTTCGTGAGCTGCTTCACTCAATGTCGCCGGAATGTGTTCTCTTTGTACGAGGAATGGTGCTGATTGTGGTGTCCCAAGCTCGCTGCAGAGAAGCAAGACAAGTGCCATGACCTTGCAGATATGGAAGGTTTGCATTGCCAACGATAAACAAACTTCTGGAACGGCTGTTAAACAGATTCAAAATGGTTGTGATCGTCAAAGCAAGTACAGCGTGTGCACATATACACCTCTCTTATACTGAGCATTTGATTGAAAGCATTTATTTGTGGTGTGCGACCAGTTAAATGGCAATGAACACGTCCGGTCTTTGTGTATGTGGATCGTTGAGCGAAATATGCAGCTCCTGTTTCGTTTACTCTAGCGAGTTCTGCCGATCGACATCTCTTGTCGGACTAAGGTGACCAGATACCCGTGTGTAACAAGTGACTCTGTCGTGCTCTGTGGACTTGTTCATAGCTGAAATAGAGTGCTATCATAGGAAAACTATGGCTCTTAACTGAGCTATGGGGAATTTTCATTCACCTTTCATCACTATTTGCCTCTTGTTTTCTCGTTTACCTCCTTGTTGACTTCGTAGTTGCTTGACGTTACCATCGTTTTTGGTATGTTTCACCATTTTTTCTATACCCTTGGATATATATATGTACATATATATATATATATATATATATATATATATGTATATATTATTATTATTATTATTACTATTATTATTATTATTATTATTATTATTATTATTATTAGTTGATTATTGTGAGCGTTCATCTTGCTTGTAATCGACAACAAATCGCAACATGTTTCCTTCTTCGTCCCTAATGCGGTAGCAATACAAAGATAGGCAATAAAGCAAAGTGCCAATGAAAAATGTGAATACTCAAACGTTCCCCTTGTTTTATTGTTTTGATTGTTTATAGTATTCCCGTCTATTGTATTCATATATTTCGGGTTGGCTGTTCTGAAAACACGATAAGACGAACAAACTGCAGTAACCAATAAAAGGAACCGGAACTAAAACCACTCTCAAAAT
This sequence comes from Cooperia oncophora, assembly GCA_036418165.1. NCBI lineage: Eukaryota > Metazoa > Nematoda > Chromadorea > Rhabditida > Trichostrongylidae > Cooperia > Cooperia oncophora. Next base: position 2,149 of record MU917663.1, on the reverse strand, counting down.
GAAATGCAAAATTCTCACCGGTGATGAAGTTAAATCGTAGAACGTGCATTGCCTAGCGATGTTGCAGTGCATGATATTGACGCATGGTTTCGAGTGCGTATTGCAGCTCCAACTGTGTCTCGGAGAGCAACTTGACCCACATTTCATCATTCTTCGTTCTAAAGTGCAGCACTTCTGCACTGCCGAATTCCTCAAGTGGTCGATCCTCTTGTCTCATAGAGTACATGGTTGCGACGCCTAGAGCATCAACACACATTGCCTGGGTAAATATAGTGATTACGTTTTCCAAGGTTTACCGGTAAGCATTTTTTCTTCCGCTGCCAATCAACATAAGCCCCGCATGAGCTGTACGCCTTCGGTGCCCGCGGAGATATCAGTTCACCCAGCAGCACTATCGTTGCTGACTGATCATTCACAGACTTTAACAACAGTACGACCGAGGCGCTTTTCCGGTAGGCGGCATTTGAAGTATAGCAAGTAATTTGCATAGCTGATTGCACTCTGTGAACTCATAAATTCTGAGCATTGGGTCCACCTGAAAAGAAAATTGCGTACAAGCTACGGGAAAAGCTAAGTGAACAGTGATTTTTTTACCGTCGTCTTTTCTGTGCAAAGTCTTGAGTTGCTCTGCACAAACGCGAAACTGTCCATTTGATAAAATGTGTCCAGTTGAAGGTAGCCTTGCACTTCACTTTGTAATCCTACCCACAGCAGCAGACGCTCTGCTGTAAGCGGTAAGCAGCTCGCACTACCGACGCATCTAACATGGCCTGGTATCGTCGGATGTTCTGTCAGTGATATTTTGAGGTAAAGGAGCATCGAACTGAGAGTCGTCGTTATCTGAAAGTCAGCTTATATCCACCGAAATCATTGCTGAGAAAGCTGGAAGTAAGGTTTCACTATGTCGTAATGCAATCACCTTCTCTACTTTGTCGTTGGCCTTTCCACATCACCACAGACGGCTCCGGCGTATCCTGTGCTGTGTTGGCATCGAAAAACATCATATGGATCCCCTGAACAGTTGTAGAAGTTTGTCTATACAATCTAACTGAGTAATATTACAGTTACACAGACCTGCAGACTGCGTTACAGGTGTTAGTACATAGTTTCTTTTCTCTAGCATCGACTCACGGCAAAAGGGTTGTTTCTTGGTCTTCAAACAAGTTGCGCCCGTGTCTGTTGGTTTTTTCGCAGAACAAAATTTAAGATGTTCCATTTACTGCTTTTCTCTAATTTCACAGGTTTCCATCGCTTCATCCTTGGTCCTTCATCGCTTTCACCCGAACTTAGTGCTGAAATTGCATTTTGAAGCAGAAGCTCTGATTATTGCTGCCGCTAAGGAATTAACAACAACAACACTATGAAATAGGTACCTTCAACTAATGATGAGGGTTTTGCCTGTTTCCTTGGAGATTTCCTTGATTCCACTAAGGTTGTGTCGCCTACTTTACCTAGATAGGAACGTAAACGTGAACAAATTTTGAATTGATGAATCACAATTTTGAGGTGTACAAAATACCTATTGGCTTTGAGGGAACGTAGTCGGCGTCATCAATATCAGATTCTTCTGAATCCTCACTCTCTTCTCTGGAAATCGGTTCCCGAGGTCCACAGTCCTGCTCAGCCTCCTCCTCTGTCAAATCGTTTGTCACCACATGAAATCTGAAGAGTCAAGTGTGAAACATCAGATGAGCGAAACAGTCAAAGTGGTTTTGTATACCCTCTGAATTTCACTCGTCGTTTGACCGCCATCACTTCCTTCTCGTCCAACTTTTGCTGCCGCCTGGCCATCGCCTGTAAACATCGGTATGCTCTCACAGCAGGCTCTACGAAATCGTCCACGTAGTGAAGCAACTGCGTTTTTTGGGAGTGGCCTGAAAAGATGTGAGTGTTGCTCTCAGAAGATGATGGGATGGCAGCAGAATACTGGCTGACCCATCAACATGGCAACATTTGCGTCAGCTGAGTCCAATGTATCTCCTTTCTTCTGAGCCATGTAGGTGTCGAATTGTGAAGTGCTTGCTGCGTGTCTCACCTTCAAAATGTTGACTTGTTTCCTAATGATTAATTCATTGACAGTTCCTCACTAACCGCATTGCATGTGATAGCCATTTCTTCACAGTTGAGAATTTTGAAGAAGCGTTTCAGA
>MU917660.1:0-11319 GCA_036418165.1 Cooperia oncophora | reverse complement strand
TTATACTATCATCTTTTCTGACTCCCGGTGGACCTCATCCTCTGGCAGGGAGGACAGTGTTTGTCAGCTTCTTCATCTCCTCCTTGCGGGGAAATCCTTCGTTCAGGAGTTTCTCGGAGTATCCTTCGCACCTTTTTCAACCAGCTACTTCCCTTGAAATGGCACCCTTGCAGCTCTTAGTACCCTGATGCCTCGAATAGCGCGACGCCTGCTTCAGCCAAGTGAAAGACGAACCTCTCCCCATCCCTGCCTCCAGCTTCTCGTAGCTTCTCGTCCGCTTCTGGTTCACAGGCTTGGCGACGGCTTTCTCAGCGTGTTGTAGCTCTCGCAGGTGTCGAGATCGGCTGGAACCCAGCCTCCAGTCGTTTTCGACCGAGTCTATCTTTTTCCTACTTGGTGCGTTGTCCCATCGAATTCTCTGCTCATTCTAACTCATGTTTTCTTAGCGAAGCTTGGTGCGACGCCTGCCAGGAGCCTTCCGTCGTCGAATTGAAGTCATTCATCGGGAACTCACGTATTCTAACCACATAACTAGGGAGAGTGATCTGCTTGGCTTTCCTTGCGACATTCTAGCAATAACACTCACATTTTTGCGGCATCTAATCACTTTTGTTGCGACGGGATACTTTTTTTGTGGTCTAGCATTGATGAAAGCGAGTTTATGTTGACATTAGTAGACACTTCAGTCTAATTTTCATCCCATTCTTTTCTCCAAAATTAGTGGAAATTAAATAACTTCAGAGTCGTTCCTTGAATCTCTTCGTGAAGATCCTTTTCTTATTGTTGCTTGCTGCAAACTTCTGTCATCAATCTCTCTTCAAATCTGTGATAATCTAACCTTTACTGTTCGTCTTTGCGATATTGCTCGAGATACCTCCCGCCATCTACTTTTCAGAGAATAGCAAATGCATGCATTTTCAGGGAGTCGAAAACATTCTCCGCGCTTGAGCAACTCGTAGGCGTCCTTCCTTGTACAAAAAGCGTGGTTCTCAAACTACATAAAAGGTCATCCCACCTTCGCGGCTTCGCAGTAAATGACGAAGACGCGGTGGTCCTCATGAGTGGCATTTATGACGCATTCCCAGCTGTCGCGCTCACAGAAACTCAGGGGCTGTTCTCTGTGGCAAGTTCAGCTTTTATGCTACGTTTCCCTTTTCTTTTGTTGGATGGCATTGTACCTGGGTGACGCGGAGAAAAGATTGTTGAGCTAGAGTTGCAGGATATCGCTTTGCTGACATAAAAGGGCAGATCCGGAGAACTCGTCTAGGGAGGCTGCCAGGTCTCCACTTGGGACGTTCTCCATTGCATTTTTTCCGCTTTTTTCTCTCCTGGAAGTTATTTAGCGACCAGGGCTTTGTAACTGACAATGAGCGCCATTATCTACAGTAGTCAACCGCGAGGTTTGTCTGTAAGGGTTCGTATGCGCGGCGATCGCAACGTTTCGCGGATTTGTCAAAGGATGCACTTATCTACTTTAGGGTACTTTGCATTTACTACTGGTGTGTTTGCCATAATCATACTTCAAGGCAGTTTTCAAAGAAACTCTTACTTCATGCGCATGCCCATGATTCTCCACGCTACTTTGGATGTTCCTGACTTCTCTTCTATCGTTCCTACCATATGCGCTTCACAGTATTTTCCTTCACCTTGTGGCTAAATAATTGTCGCTGAGTGAAGAAAAGTCGAGTGAGTGAGCCGAACAAACCTTAACAGATTTTTTCCGTGATTTCTGGTAAGCAGACACTTTATCAGTGTTTTTTCGCAGAAATAGCACATTTGTGAGTGCTTCCACTTCTTTTCTGTTAATGCTGAAATGTAGCGCTCTTTAGAAGTTGGTGCAGCCGAAGAAGAATATCTCCCACTGACGACGTTGAGCAATCTACTATTCTTGCACATATACGCTCCATTCTTTGTAAACTTTTTCCGAGTAAATCTGATTTTCAGTCGTTCCCTTTGCTTTTTTTCAGCGTTGATTCAGTACTAATCACTAACTCTAACTCGTTATGCTGGTGCAGAGAGCAGTAGCTCAGTAGCATAAAGGCACGGCCCCTGTGGAGGTATGGGCGTAAACAGTCAACAGTCTTGCCTTTTTCATTTGGAGCGTCCAAAGTTCCGATGTCTTCAAAAGAATAAAGGAAGTACAGCAGTTGGCTTTGAAAGTTGATTCCGAGCATAGCATGAGCATGCGAATAAGCGAAATTCGAAAAAACTGCGTGGTTTGGAGAAGCTAAGCTTTCCGATATGCCATCTGCGCACAATCCTAGTATATTTCCGCGAAGTGTTTGCACCAGTTCAACCGGCGCACGTTTTCAGGCGTGCGCGACATCATGAACCCTAGGGATATGATGCTGAATCTGGGTACCTGCACTGCAAGAGCTCTGGTTTAGTGATTCACCCAAAGTGGATCATCAGCTGCCAACTTCTCCTGTATATCCACTTCTTATGAATGCAGCTTTATGCTTGAGCTGTCAGATAAAACGTTCTAGCACCGACTACATGTCGCAAGCGAGCTCCACCTCTCCCCCCCTCTCCTCGGTACAACCCCTTTTCTATTGCTTGTACAATTTCTAGAAGGCTTTTAAAATAATCCCGACGACCAGCCAATTTCTGCGATAATTACTCATGACATTATGTTAATCGATCACTGTGAACAACTAACAATTGTTGTATCACTTGTCGGAAAAAAAGTGGTTCGTCTGACTAACTAGGGAGGTCGTTCAGGACGTGGAGCGCTTTTTGAAAACGGTTTTTCGCATGATGTGGGGTCACGTGCATGGAGTACCAAACTGGTGTTCATTTTTCCTGAACGCCTCTGGGAATGCCAAAAATGGAGTGAAAAAAAGTCCATGGAAACCGACTGTTATTGAGCCTGAATGGGCTCTAAATCACTCGCAAGTTCGGCCAGTTGCTGCCTATAGGGTCCTTATAAAGGTTGTACTGGTACCTATGAGAAAAGTGGTCGTCAATGGGGTCTTACTTGTGGCACGTAGTTAAGAGTCGACGGCCAATGGGCTCTTAAGCAATCGAAGTGGTGGGCCTACGCCAACGATCGGATGGCCTAGTGGATAGCGTGGAGGATTCCCAAGCAGGCAGTGGGGATGGGGATGATGGTTCGACTCCCCTCGGCTTGCACGTTTTTGCATTTTTTATTTTCCGTTGTTGTCGCTTCCATATACGTCTGTTAATGAATTTTACTCGGATATCTGCCATTTATAGGCACATCCTAAATAGTTATAGCCCGTAGTCGGTGCTATTCAGCTCGATTTCGATTTCACATACCATTAAGCAAGAACTTGTCTGAAAGTTGAGCTTTATATGTTATTCGGTGCCCTGATCACGACTATGGCATTTACTTTCAGCTCTAGTGCCATTTATCCCCTTGAGCCGCGTCTTTCTCCTACTGGGTGTATTCATTCCGTTTGAAGGGACTTAGCAGGCATTGATCAGATTGGATTGACGTCAAGAATAAGTGTCAGAATCGTGATCAGGACCATCGATTACCCCTATAGGCAAACTTTCAGCCAAAAATTTTTTTTGACTTTTTTGAGTCTGTGCATTGGGTTATGCTCAAGAGTCACTTTGTTGAAGTCGTACTTTTGCTGGTTATCGAAACCCTCATTCAGTGGTACGGAAACAAAAAACTAGCAACAACCATAAACGCCATCGAAAAAAAGAACAAAATAGTCATCATTCCTCAGGTGCATTTGATGAAGAAATCGGATGAGTCTCTCCTTTTGGTAGGGGAGGACGACATCTTCGTTGAGCAAGAAGTCGTGGGGGTCGACAAATGTCCAGGATGGTTTTTCACTTGTTCTGCGGCCACCCATGCCCATGCCAAGTATGAATGGACCTTATGAGCACCAAATCCGCGATGCGGCTGCCCGGCGGCCCACCACGTCATCGCTACGTCATCGCAACTCCAAAGTTGTGGGTCTCCGGTCATCACCGACGACCAAATGGTCGGTCTATCACAACTCAAAAAAGTCAAAAAAATTTTTTGGCCGAAAGTTTGCCTATAGGGGTAATCGATGGTCCTGATCAGATTCGGAACACTTAATGTCTTACATCAAACCGCAAATCTGGCGTCTAGAATCTGCCCTGTAGAATACAAGTCCCTCAAACGAATGTACATAGCGACTCCAGTGGGAGAAAGACTTGGCTCCAAATTGGGGACTACGTGCCACAAGTAGGACCCCATTGGCGACTACTTTTCTCATCGATACCAGTACCTTTATAAGGACCCTATAGGCAGCAACTGGCCGAAGTTGCGAGTGATTTAGAGCCCATTCAGGCTCAAAAACAGTCGGTTTCCATGGACTTCTTTTTCACTCCATTTTTGGCATTCCCAGAGGCGTTCAGGAAAAATGAACACCAGTTTGGTACTCCATGCACGTAACCCCACATCATGCAAAAAACCGTTTTCAAAAAGCGCTCCACGTCCTGAACGACCTCCCTAGTAAGAGGCGAAACGTACCACCCCTGTTCTTCCTTCTTCATGCACTTAACCCATCATCAACTTCTTAACTTCATTGTCGACATTCTGGCCCCCGATGCGTCGCTTGAGCTCTCCCTCACTCCCATCGTCCCCGGAGGGCGATACCGGCCGGTTGAGATGGTTTCGCAGACTGGCACCTTACGTGAACTGCTCTATGATGGCGCCCCTGTTGTTGGTTGAGGTCGCTTCTAGCATTCGTCCCATTCGATATCGCTACCTCCGTACTAAAACAGGTCTGGCTTGAAATCTGCAGTAGTTAAGATAGCTTGCCTTGCAAATGCTTGCACCATCGGTAGTATGCACGTTTTCTCATTAAGTAAATAATTAGTAATTTAGATTAGTATATTTTCTTGACAGTCGTGCAATGCGCCCTTTCGTTGTCCAATATGTAGCCGTCTAATGCCGCCTAAAGACACATGGCTACGTACAATCTCACACTGAGGGTGTATGAGACTGATCAGCCCCCCAGGCTTGTCGATGGTTGTCCTGTCCCCCGCTCAATTACATGCCGCAGGATATGGAGTATACAGGTGCCGGTAAAACGCTTGTTCTCGTCATTTGTCGCATCTTACAAGTCCTTGTTTTGCGGCGGCAGTTCGTCCCGTCTCTCTACATACTCCGTTGCATAGCGCGTCGCTGTGTCGCGTGGCTGCTTCCTGCGACTGCTTGGCAAGTATCTTTAATTGAGGGGCTGTCAAATAACGAGTATAATACGTCAGCGATTTCCTGATGCGGATTCTAAGACTGGTATGGTGCTGAAATAAGAACACGAAGATTGAATGACAAGGGCCAGATACTCAAAGAGCAAGCTGCGCTGCATCCGCAGAAACGATCAGACGGCGCTGCGCATTTCCTAGAGAACTGTGAACAAGTCCATGAGCGTCCCTACTCGAGTTCATTCTTTAAGGTATTTTTCTATGGCTTTGGCGCCGGTATTTGGCGCCGGATGCTGTAGATAATTTTACAGGCGATTTTAGTCGTAGTTTGGCTTTCTTGTGATTTTTTTCATTTTTGTTTTATTTACTTTACATCTCGTTTGTGCTTCATTTCTAGCCTGTTTCATGCTTCACGCACCTTGTACAGGTAGGATTTTGATAGTATGAGCAACACCTAAAATTCTTATTCGCATCAGGAAATTGCGTTTTGCTTGTATCAAACTAACGAGTATGCCGTTTTATTTCCATGTTTCGTGGAAATACGCGGCCTCCGAGGGATGTTGCAGAAGTGGCACAGTTGCTTTTTAAAGTTCTGACCGCTGCGGTCATCTATCTCTGTCGTTGTTTGTTCAGGCAGCCTCCAATGTTATCCGCATCAGGAAATTGCGTTTTACTTGTATTTGAAAGCGCAATTAAAGGACTTGGCAAAGTGCCAAGGAGCCGCACGCGACACGCGCGCTTGCAACGGATGTTATGAAGGACGGGAATCTGCGCCGCAAAAAGGTGTAAGGCGGAGCATGGAGGAACTATGTTGTGTTTTCTATTCGTCCGTATCTCATTCTCTGGCATTTTTGGGGCGGGGGGACCAGGACACATCGACAGGCTGTAGGCTGATGTCTCATACACCCTCAAGAAATCAGGTGTGTGAGCGACTATGAGTCTTTAAGAGATCCGTGACGTCATTTGGTTGTTCGTCTTGCCTCTCACAGTATTCGATGTACCTCCCATCCGGAATTTTCTTATCGCGCTTCGTGCTGTTTAATATTCGGAGCTTGTTGAAGATGGATGATGGATAACCCCGTCACAACAATTATGACAAGCCGCGCAAGCAACAGTGGTGGTGGTGGTGTTAATGTTAGGATGCCACCTGGATGTAGCGCGCAAAACCCTCGCCCGAGTTATTTTGGTCACTATCTGAGGGCCTCTGAGGGATGAGACGACCTCGGTCAACGAAGAATAGTTCTGAATTGGGTACTGCTGAGTGTGGTCGTCTGCCGGGAACTTTCGAAGAGGCATTCCCCGAACGCTCCATGAAACAGGTGTCAGGATGTGTCGCCTGCAGCATTCCGTTGCGAAAAAAGAGCCTTGGTTGCGAGAGTCTGCGAGGGAAGGAGTGCAAATTCTTCTACAATGAAGAAGACACCAAACGAAATGGTGTGGCACAATACTACAGAGATTGCGTCTCCTCTGTGAATAAGATCAGTGATCATATCATGGAAGTGAGAATAGACACGAAGGAGGGATATTAGACAGTGCTCACCGTGTACGCAAATCCGGTTGCTCCGAGATGCAAAATGAGGTCTACCTGACTCTACACCAGGCTATAAGGTCGATCCCGGGATCATCTCACCATAGCTGGTGATCTGAATGGCTATGTGGGTAGCGACACAAGGGGTTTAGAAAGGGTGCACGACCGCCCTTTTCTATACGAGACAGGGGCAAGGAACGCTGAGGGAAAACGGATCCTTGACCTTGTCACAGCAAACGACTTCGCAATCTGCAGCACAATTTGTAGCTAAAGGAAAGCAGAGAAGATAAACTAGACCGTCTTTAAAAACTGACCGTTATGATATGGGGACAGAGGCTTCTCATGGCAGACATCACTACTGGAAAAGGATAGCTCCGGCCGAAGAAAACACCCTACAGCGTGCAAAGGAAGGCGAGAGACAAGCGCACGGGACCAATAGAGACCAGGCAGCGTGGTTACTGAAACGAGGACTTCCAGGGGATCATCAAGCAGAAGAAGGAAGCATACAAATGTTGGCAAAACCCAAGAAGCCCAGTGGAGCTCGCTGCCTACTATAGCAGCAAGCGACTCGCTGTGGCAACCATTGCCGATGCCAAGAATACGGAAATGGACGCCTTGTACGTGAAGCTGGAGGACTGAGAGGGGACAAGCTCGTCTTCTGCCTGGCTAAAGCCCGACATCGTCGGTCAGGATAGTAAATAGCGGAACAGCAACAACCGTGTCATTCTCAGGACACCAGCCTAAATCAAAAAAGATGGAAGAATACTTTGAGGAATTCCTGAACGAGGACTTCCCTCGCAGGGACTGCTCACAGGCGACAGCAGGTCCCATCACTCCCTGGATGGGGGATGGAGTTCGCCGAGAGTTAGGAAGAGTGAAGCTCGTGGGAGCAGTGGGTCCAGATGGATCACCGATAGGGACATGGAAGGCTCTTGGAGAGCGTGGGGCTCACCCACTTCCTGAACAAGCCGAAGGAGGAATGCGGAGGAGCAAAGGATATGCGATAGAGTGCTCCAAGTACCGTGGCATTAAGTTGACTCCCCATACCACGAAGCTGTAGAACGGCTGGTCAACACAAGACTAAGAAACTAGTCCCTATCTCGCAGAAGCAGTTTGGACTGATGCCTCTTCCGCTAGACATGTGATGAAAGGTACCGCCGTGAAGCCACGACCCCGCTACCTAGGCTGCCATGACCGCATAGAAAAGTGGTAGTGGTCGAAGCGATGCAGCGACGTAAGACAAAATCCGATAAGGAGCGTTCCGAATCGAAGGTGTCCGAAGTCGTGGCTAGCCAGGTATTGTGAGGGGTTCACTCCAAGGATTGGCAACATGGAAGGCGGGGTTACTGGTATGGTAGGAAGCGATAACAGCTGATAAGCTTCCATAAGGGGCGCCAGAATCGAGGGCAGTCAAAACTAGTGCTTACCGCAGCTGTTACGCATCATAGATCCGATGACTGAAGGGTGATGAGTTCATTGATGACGGGTAGCAGGAATACATAAGATCTGACAAGGGCTGAAAGTGACACGTTCGCACAGCAAAATGTGCTATACCGTTAACGATAGGAACATGACCGGTATTAACTCGAGAATCAGGCCTTCCACTCCATGAGTTGCATCTGATCCCGGCGCTGTTTGTCGACGGGGGGGGGCATTTTGTATTATCATTGCTTCCCTAGTTCCGGTTTACAAATCTCACTCTGGTAAAACTTGTGAACTCTTGTGAAGCTGAAGTAAGATCGTCTAGCCACTATCCTAAAACGTGTCAACTCGAGAAACGGCTACCTAGATGGGTCGACACATCTATGGAAAGCAAAATGCCCCTCGTCGACAAACTGCGCCCCTGATCCTTCTCTCTTTGTCAACAGTAATAATTTGTGACCGCTAAGCTTATGGTAAGGAGATTTCATTCGAATGGTGGGTGTTTACAGAGATGCCATAAGCACCAGAAAATGACTTTATCACTGATGTGTAATCATCTTTCATGAACGACATTAGTGAGTACCATTCGAAGCGTCCCGCTGATGCATGCGGGTGTGCATGTAGAAGTAGGACGACTCAGGGGCAGGACGTGCGTGAAGAAGTGGGACTTTTCAGTGGCGGGGATTGCGCGATGTGGAAGACTCTTCAGCAGCTAATTCGAAGATGGAAATGGAAATATGGAACCTTTTTGGGCCACATTTACTAACTGAGAGCTAGTTTACGGGCACGAGTGTGCCTTACGCCTCATAAACCAGAGTATTTTGTCGCTGCGATTATCTCAGTTTTGCGCCGTGATGATGGAGCTGTAACAGATCATGGCTTTTCACTCCGCCGCGAGCGACAGATACTTGTCACATTTTGTAGACGAAATAGCTTTTGCTCAAAAAGTTGATCGCCCATGAAAGTAGTAGAGCGTCAAAAACACCTACGTCGACCGCTGGAGTATAAGCGGTCGCGACAACTCTATTACATGAAAGTTGAAGTATGAGGTACTATGGATACATTTCTGCCATCAAAATGCGTTTCTTTTTATCACACGAAAACCCTGCCTAAATGGTAGCCTAATCGGACCGTAAGTGGAGCTGATGAAAACGTGGAAATACCCTACGAGACGGGTAAATAAACTGAAGGTTCATCTCACCAACTCTCGTAATGTCTGGAACTTACTCTGAAGTTTTCGGAGTTGCGCTTTTATCATCAGCAGCGGGGGACATCGCTCACCACCTTCAACGACTTGACGAGTACGAATGAACCACAAACTCACCAACTGAACGCTGAACGTTCTTCACTCTATCGTTATCAAACTCCCAATTGCATTACAAGCTCATACTATCTAATTTCTCGTTGCGATGCATTCTCGGTGATCCTGCTGCCATACATGCACACGTGTAAAATATCTGCTGAATACGCCCTTCTCCCCCGAAATCTTTCTTACCAGGGAAGGTCGTCAGGTCGAAGTGGCCATTTGTAATGATGTAGCTCACTAGACGTGGTTTTGGACGCTGATCTCGAATCTGCCTTTGAAATTTGCAGAGCGATTCTCTGAAAGGAATGATGAAAACTTGTTAGAATTAAAATGAAGGAAAACGGAGTCGAGCGTGGTTGCCAGCCAATCTGCATGAATAGCCGGGAAGCACCCTCACATTTATCGGCGGCATGGTGTACGTAACGGTCTTGCTTCGCGGGAATGCCATGAAGGGTTCGAATTTCTGGAAGGGAACTTCTTTTGCATTTTGTGGGGAATGTCTCTTTTAAGTCTAGAAAACACTCAAACGCCAAATGGGTGCCATATTCGTGTTCAGGGAGCAAAACTACCCTTGAGGACAGTTAGCCAGATGTGAGGTTTTGACCTAACTTTGAAAAGTGCGGTAGCAGTTGATCGAATGATGGTCACCAATAGTTCCAGGGCCAGTCTCTTGTCGATTGCTTGTCTTTGGACGGAATTTGCTTTTAGATACCAGGAAAACTGGAGCAGTAACAAATGAATGCGTAAGAAGTGGCAAGACGAGGTTTGTGCAGGAGAATGTATCTGCAGCTGAATAGGTGTGAACATCAACTGAACTAACCCATGGATGCTTCACTTTTCGAAGTCAGGTCAAAATGCCAGATTTGGCTAGAAACCTCTACCTAGGCGTAGTTCGCCCCCATAAATACGAATATGGCACTCGCTCAGCGCGAAAACGCCTGCACTGCGCGCCAAGGGCACCTGTACATCCATCTCCTAGATCATAAGGCACTAAGCGCGCCAGTAAGCGAACGCAAACCTTTTCTCAGGCTATTAAGGAAAGCGCAAGAAGGAAAAATGTTAAGCTCAGCAGGATTTGATCCCACGACCTGTTGCGTGGTAAACGCGGTGGAAAAAGCTCCATAACTCCGTTCAGAGAATCGTTCTGCAAATTTCGAAGGCAGATTCGAGATCAGCGTCCAAAACCACGTCTAGTGAGCTACATCTCATTACAAATGGCCACTTCGACCTGACGACCTTCCCTAGTAGTACAACCAAAAAAAAACGACAAAAAAAGACTAAATGAGACGCAAAAGAAATACCCGGTAGGATACCCGAGTGCTGAACGCTCGCGCTCACTCAGAAATTGCGCGCGAACATTCAAAGCATCTTTTGCGGCTGTGTTGCAGCACGCTATCTCACAGAGTGTTGCGGGACCAGAAACTATAGAAATAGCTTTTTTCAAATATCCATAACTTTGTCGAGAAAACAGCTTCTGTAGCTAGACAAGCAGGGTTGTAAAGCTAGGTTCTTGTGGATACAGTTTATATCATTGCGAGCAACCAGTTGGTCCCAGCTGCGGCGTTTCCACCACTGGCTGTTTCCTTCCTAAATCGATCACTACTCGATCGCCATTGGTAGAGCAAGGCAGCCCCGCGCTCGCCGCCCCGACTCGGTGCAGTGTTATAAACCATAAACGTATTGAAGCCATTCTTAACAACTTCTTTTCGAAGAACTTCCGCCATTGTGTCATCTGCTGAACTGTAGTGCCCTACAGGTTTTCATGCTTTGAACAGCCATAACTTTCTTGTGTGACCCATTTGTGGAACCAGAAACATTTCCTGAATCTAGAAAACCTCACTTTCCTGGAGGTATCTCAGTTCATTTATGCCAACTATTCAAACAAGACTCTCCGGTGATTAACTTTCTGTGT
>MU917658.1:2010-13331 GCA_036418165.1 Cooperia oncophora | reverse complement strand
GTGTCAGTGAAAGAGCGCGATCGAGGAGACATGGCGTGGCTCGGGTCCGCTACATACTGACCCCCCGTGGCACATCGTTCTCTGAAATCATTCATTCTTTTTCGTGTCATCGCACTTGTCCTTCCTCATGACGTGAAGGCCCTCACTTAAAGCCTCACCGTTTCAGATGGCAGGGTTGCAGTTCTCAACCGCCACACGGGAGAATGCAGAGGAGATTGAGAAGTTCATGTTCACAGAGTTCAGGGTCAATGAGCCGATCACTGTATCATTAAGTGAGTTTAGATCTTGCTATCGAACGAATCGCTTTTTCTTGTTTTCAATGGCAAATAGGACTTTCATGTGGAGATTGCATCGTGTTCTTCTGACCGGCGTTAATGAACTAATATCAGACAGCTAAAGCATGAAGATTACATTTAGAGGCTACGGAAGAAGAACTGTCGGAATTCTTCCGCGATCTATCACAATCAGGATACTCCAATGAAAAGTATTCCACATTGGTTCATCAGGACGGCAGGTTTCTTATTTGTTACCTTTGCGTCAGAGGCATCGTGCACGAAAAGTTGGCTTTTGGGAATGCTCACTCCCTCACATTTATCAGCGGGACAGGTGCCGGTCAGGAAGTACGAGTTACGGCGGCGTGACGAAGGCGGCATTGCAGGGTCGAGTGCCAGAATTAGCACTCAGACTTGCTGATTGGTAACTGTGATCCTAAAAAAACCAGCTAGAGAATACCGGCGATGCGACGCCATTTGCAGTGTCGCTTGTACTTACTTGTACTGCGCGACCGCAGCATGGACCTCATGAGCAAAACCCAAACTGATGCAAGCTGATCATTCTGATATTCTTGTTCTGACGTATTTGCTCACTTTTTTTTCTTGAAACAAAGCATAAAGCACGAACTAATGGGTAGCTGAGTGTATATGAGCGGTCCCAGTTTGGCGCATCCGGCCGGTGATGATTCATCGACACTTTACGTTACCTCCTTTGTTTTCGGAAATTATGGAAGTACCGACCTCCTCAAGCATTGAAAGAATGATGCATACAACTTCCGCACACAATGCCCTTCAGCTGAAGCAGTTTTATAAAATGTACAGTACATGCTGATCATATGGGAGTTAGGCTGATTTGGTTTTCCTCATCGACGTTCAAGAAAGAATGCACGACGTTCCACTTGACTCCGCCCATACCGTCAACGTGAACTGTGCCTTTGGCATCTCTCTATGAAATAGTCACTACTATTCATTTGCGTGTTTCAGGTTAGTCGCCATATGCCTTTGTTCTGTGAACAGCTACGACGATAACAACTTAGAAGACAGTCCAGATATCGACCCTGAATGTCATGACTATGCCAAAGGTGGGTAGTTTTTTTAACCCCCTCTCTTAAACCTATAGAAATCGAACTTTTCTTCTCACTCAGATTCACTTTTCCAAGCATCCTCTTTTTCTCCTATCATGGAAGGCATCGCCGGAGAAAAGGCGCCGCGCCGCCCCTACTGCGCGAGGTTCCGATTCAGGATTGATTTCCATCCGGCTAAACAAATCTTCCACCATTCTGTGACCGATTTGAGAGGAAGGGTGCACGCACCCTCGAGCACGGTCCTTTCTGAGTGCGAATGGACCTGCAGCTGCAGTGGCGGGGAAATACCGTTCAAAGGTGCACTGCTGGAAGTGCCACTAACTACCTCAGTGCAACCGCTGCTGCACCCGTGTTATCCTCAGATGCCAGGAAGCCGCTTGCGTCGACCTGTACAGCGTCAAACCACACTACGATCGCGAATGGAAGTAGAGATGCGCGGGCATTCGAATAGGCTTGCGTCAATGTAGATTTCGCATGTCCGTTAAACAACGCTAAGCGACATGGCATAGTGTGATAACTTTCGAAACGCGAGCAGAAAGATGACGGTATTGTTGACGGACCGATACAATCGGGGTATGCAAGTTGGTAGGAGGGGGTAGGGGACGGAAGCAACAGTGGAGTCGACTGCTATACTATCCCTACTAACAAGGGAGGTCTTTCAGGTCGTGGCGCGCTTTTCAGAAATGGTTTGTTGCATGTTGTAGGGTCCATATAAGGATCACAAAAATGGGTTTCGTTTTTGCTATGCGCTCAAAAAAATGGTTGAAAAGTTTGCTGAGGAAAAGCGATTTCGAACCATTTTTCTAGGCTCTTTTCTATTTCTAATGTCGAGTATGCATAGCAAATGAGACCTTCGTCGACACTGCATCGAAAACAATATAAGTGCTCGGAGCGAGGTTGAAAAAGTACTTTATTACAGTGAGGTAGCATTGTAGTTTCTTCAAGATGATTCTCGCAGCATCCCAAGGACCGCAGTTAGCGAGATGGGGGGGGTGGAATTCAGAACATGTTGGAGCCGATGACCTAGGCCGCCATTATTGAGGCCAGACGCGTGATCCAGAGCTCGTTGATAACCTCTACATTACAGGGACTTTCAGCAAAATTTTTCTCATCGCACTCGTTCGAGCCATGATGGGTTGGCTCTGTTCGCAACTGGTGGCATCAGTATCCTGTCAAGTAGTTATCCATACTCCAGTATCTGGACCCTTTCTATACTGTATATAGCGCGGTGTCATAACTAACAACCACAAATTCTTTAAAAAGGGACAGTATATGCATTGCACAATATCCGAACACCTAGAAAGATTTAAGGTAGAACTGCTTACGCTCTGGGTGCGCTTGCATCGAGTGCCACTGCCAACCAAGTAGTCGGTCCATTGTCCATTATCACCAAAACCTCCGGAAATTTTTTTTTTGCTGGAAGCTCTTATACAGGAGTAATTGGTAGCCCCGCTCACGATTCTGACACTTATTTTATGCGCCGAGGCCATTTGACGCCAGCATGGCGCTTAACAGCCCCTGCGTGCGTTCAGTTGACAAAACGATTTCCAGTGCAAGAAGCTATGCTTGCAAGCAAAATCGTGCGATAGGTTGCCGGTCGTGCTGTCAAAAACGAGTGTCTACTCGTGAGTAGCGGCATCGAGATCATCACCGGTAGCCCAACTTCCAGCAATAGTTTACTTAGTAGAATCTTCCCGATCCCCGCCGCCACATGTTAAGGGGAGTTAGTTTACGGTTAGAGATAGTGTCGACTCGGTGAAGTATTGAGGTGTACCAGAATGAGGTCTTGAATGGCAGTATCCATGGTAATATACGTCATCCACGCACGAGGAATTAACAAGAGATGAAAATCCGACAAATGCAAAAAGTATCCGAAAAATGCAAAAGTTTTATCGCCAAGAAGGATCAGATCCACAAACCTCCTTCTCGAGAGCCCACTGCACTATCCATCCCGCCATCCATCGACCACGAAACAGTGGTTGCGGGAGTCGTTGAAGTAACTTCGGTACTACTTTTCTCCATGCACTTTCTTTTTTACTTTATTTGCTCTCTTTTCCGATACAATAGGTAAGAGAACACCCTTCATAAATTGCACTCTCAAAGTTACAACCCCCTACAACAGAGCCAGCTAAGACTGTTTCAAATCGTCCTATTTGCCAAATTGATTTTCACGTCAGTTTTTGACCTCCCTAAGAGCGCAGAGCAAAAACGAACCCACTTTTGTGATAGCGCCGCGACCTGAAAGACCTCCCTTGTAAGATCATCTTTTTGTAGACTACCGAAACGGACCATTTGCATATAGGCGTCTGAATGTACGATGATGTCAAAGGCACAGTTCACGCTTACAGTGTGGGCGGGATCGGATTAAATATTGCACGCATTGACGTGTCTATTCTTATTGGCGCAGCCCATCTCGCGCTTTCTTGAAGATGAAGTGCGCATCGATGAGAAAGCCACAATGGTATGCCTCAATCCGCCCAGACCACTAGTGTGGACTGTGTCTTCATCAAAAACCGCCTCCAGATCTAGAAAGCCGGCGTTCATAGAGGAAGATTTCAGAAATTGCGCAAGGACCTTATACTGAACACAAGGCTAACCAACTTGCAATCTTCGTGAGTGCTTTGGAACGAAGGCAACGAGAACTGTTGGGAAACTCGTTCAAAGTGCTGAAGATCGACATTATATGCGTGTCTGGAGAAGCTAAAGGGTAAGTCTAGATTGCCGTTTCATTCCAATTCAAGCCCGCAGTTTTTATGAGCAGTTTGTAGTTGTCTCCAAAATAGCCGAAGTAATTTTAAGCTTTTTCAGCCGTGGTCTCGGAAAGGAACTTACACGAAGGTCAATAGAGATAGCACGCTCTGAAGGCTGCGATTGGGTTGCAACGGCAGCGACGGCAGCTGCTTCTCAAGCCGTTTTCGCACGGGTTCGTTTCAAGTGCACGTGTTCATAGAGAATCGTGGAAACCATGTGGTGCACAACTACTGACAAATGGGAATATGCCCCAGGTCATGACGTAAGTTTGCTCTCCGCGCACTGCGCACAGAAATGGTTCGCTCTTCCCAAGTCCGTGCAGTTTCCTGCGCACAATCCGCAGTAAATTCGCGCTGTGGTTGCATCATGACCCCACGCCGTACACGTGCACGAACTCCATTGATGCCTAAGCGGTGATAAGTTCAAGACATTGGCAAGCAGGTCCTCCATCTTCCAATGGCACACAGAGGCTTTTTTAAGAGATATATTTTCGTTTGTTGACCTTGCTGAGACTTTCCTGTTTCATACGCGCTATTCCATCCCCACCCACTCCCCCCTCCCCCACCCCCTCATCCCGTCCCTGTCCACCACGCGCGCGGCAGCTTTTTTTGTGGAAAACGGGAGAACGTGCCCTGGTACCACTGATATGTAACTGTCAGCCTCTCTTTTAATTCCTTTGAAGAATAAGACATGATGAGGAGAATGATCACCGAATTGCAGCTTAACAGCAAGTGGCGTTAAGTTTGAACCTGCGCACGAAGTTGGTATAGAGGAATATCAACCTTGATTTTTTTTTCTAAAAGGGTGGGGCCAGAGGATTGGGGAAACTCAGAGCACGGCAAAAACTGGAACAGAATCTCTTTTCGAAGTGCAGAAGCTAAAACGACTGAATAGATTTTCGCGAACACGCACACAGGCGCAGGGCCTAAAAATTGATGCCGTTGTCTGAGCCAACGTAGCGCGGAGACAGTCAACACTTGCGGCATTCTCGCTAATGCACTTTCTGCTTTTAGCGCCGTCTAGGAAGGTCACACGCAGCAATAAGAAAAGCGCAGGCGGTGGACCCACACCACCCTAACGATCAGCGTCGAACTGTGCCTCTGAAGCAGCGCCCGCGTTCATTTGATGTTCCGCCCTCTCGGATTACGATAGCCCCCTATGAGGAGCGCATGTACTGCCCGTTCGCTAAGTGAATGAGTGGCGCCCTCCACCCCCCCACCTGGCCAGCATAGGGTTCTTTATAGGGCATTTCTCCATGATTTTTTTTTCTGCTTTTTTCTTCACTACTGGATCACGTATTATATGAGCTCCATAACTCATTATTCTTGAAAGCGGGCTCAGCCTTTAAAGGCTAAGCCAAAGTTATGGCAGCCAGGTGGGCGGGGCGGCATCCTCTTCACAAGCGGGTGGCGCCATCCTCTCGTATTTTTGAGCTGCGAAATTAGTACATCCTCCACCCTTGTCGACAAAGCTACGATATCTAAGGAGGGCGTAGGAACATCAAATGAACGCGGGCGCTGCCTTTAATGGCAAGTGAAACGTTAGCCCTCGCTAAAAAGGCCGCCAAAGCGCTAAAGATGGCTCTCCTGTGTACAGGCATAGATCAAGTTCCAAAGTGGAACAAAACTGCAGTACTTTTTTTGTCCTTTTCTACCCACTAAAAAATCTCGACTTCAAAGAGGAACACTCTTTTATAATTTCCAGTTCGGAGTCGGAAGAGACTACCATCAGCTCTCTCTTTTCAGATGGGATTTCAATCATTGTACGAGATACCGTACGCCAACTTCAGAGAGAACGGGAGCGCCGTCTTCAAAGATCTACACGATGGTTGCCAATCTGGGAAATTTATGGCCATCCGAGTGAAATAGTGAACTGTGTGATAAAATGAATTCTCCCATAGCCCTTTGTTAAATTGCTTCGGTCCCGTTTTACGTACAGCCTTGCTCGCTGCACGCTCCCGATGGGGCGCGTCAGGGGCTGGGTTTGGCGCGCCTCCAGTCCCTTTTCTACCAGTTATTGAAGCGTGTAAGCGAAAACAATTTGGAAGACGGCCCATACGAACGATGTGATGGTCTTGTAGCTTCAGAAAAATGAAAAAACGGGCTGTCGTGACGCCAATCCCATCCTCCCTTGGACACGCACCTTCATCCGAAGCGAACAGGACTGTGTGCTTATCTGGGTAACGAGCGTCAATCCCACATTGGGAATAGGAAAGGAGCATTTGCATTTAGTTGCAATTTTCAGTTGATGTACATTTACAAACCATACCGAGAGGGAGAGAGGTGCGGATGAATGCCGAGATAGGGGGGGACACCCACGGGTCAGATTAGTTACGGGACGTCCGGACGGTTTTCTGCTTGTCTCAAGTAATTCCCCTAACTTTCAAATGTGAATGGACCCTTAGGCGTCCAGAGTGCCGATACACGTTGAAAAATGAAAATACTCTTTGGAAAAAAAAGATGTTCGGCTCGAAGGCAGGCCTTGTGCCACGTTCCTTCTGAAGGTAAAAAGTCCACCTTGATCGCATGGACGGAGTCAGCCCCATTGTTGCGCCTCCCTTATTGACTTTTGCCCACCTCGCTTCTTTATCCTATTCGAAGGGAGGAAGGCACCGAGGACGCAGTGCTTAGCCCGACTCCGCCCATATGATCAACGTGGACTAAGCACTTGGTGAATGCGCCCGCCTTTCATCCTATCCAATCCCGATTCTTTATGTGGCATAAATTAATTCTTTGATGTTTGGTTATTTCCATAACAATGTACATTTTTGGCACAGCTGTATCATAGAGATTGTCTAGAGATGCTAATAAAGTTTATCTAAATCTCTAATATATCTGAATTATTTAGCACTTTCCAACATTTTCCGTTTTTCTTCTTCAGCGAGAAACTTTTTAAGTTGAGATCGATTGCTCATGGCTTCTTCCGGGGAGGTGTACCTCTCATGCGGCTGCACACGGTCTTTGAAAATAGGCGATGTTCGTGGAGCGATGATCTGCAAGCAATATGGGTCAACACCTGATTCAGCGAGCAGAACTCTTGAAGTTTTGGGGCTGAACGGCTTGTGAGGAATATTTTTGCGCATTCGCTGGTTCATTCTGCTAGAATCTTGTATTATTTCTACGTCACACTCTGGTGAGACCTGTAAACTCTAGTCAGGTGTGAACGAGGCTCCTGCTATTGCACAGCTTTACGTGAAATCACAGGTTTCTACAGAAACCATCGGTAGTGATCGAAGACAGGACCAGCGAAATACCCCCTCAAAGCCGAACTGCGCCGCAGATTTTAGTTGGTTCCACAATCGGGTATCTAGCAATTCTATCGTGATCGCGGTAGGGGAGAGATGTCCCACGACGTCGCAGCCCTTGCGTACGAGCTACTTGTCTCGTGGCTCATGCAAGTTGTCAGAGGTATCCATCCCATTGCTACTCTTTCGACCTACGCCGTGAACAACAGCATCCTTTGTTCCGACAACAACTCTTGTAGACAGGCGGTGCAACTGTGACCAGTCGCGCGACCAGCCGCACGCGACGTGAGCGGTACGAGCTCGTTAGCTCACGAAAGAATCGCCCATTCCCATGTCCCCTATAATGAATGCTACCTTTGAATTGATCAATGCATATGCAATAGCGATGTTTATGCCATCGACCGCTCCTTGAAATCTTTTCCAGTACCAACCGACAAATCCAAACATGGCCACGAATCGGTCCTGGAAACAAGCAGTACTGCAATAGGTGCGAGACAAGGATCATTAAGGCGCTAGAGACCTTGAAGGGGCATTTGAAGGGCTCCTCGAAAAAAAAACAAGAATCTTCTTATGGAGTGAAGGGCACTGGCCTAAACTTGAATGAGGGACGGAGTTTCTCGGTGGGTGAACCACTTAAACTACGACACTCCTGTACGGATGTGGTCCATCCCCAGTTTCACTTGACGGGTCCTTCAAATGCCCCCTACAAGACTGTTGGCGCCGTTACTCCTACCCGGAAAAGATTACTGGGATATATCTTGACATTGAAAGGCTTCTGTAATTACAGCGGATTTTGTAGCACATATCCCGAACTACTGCGTCATTACCTAGAAAATTCAGGATAATTCGATAAAGTAAGTAAGAAGAATAATAAGTAAGAGAAGTGATAGTTCTGGAACAGAGCCAGAACTTTCTGGCAGACACATTCCAAGACAAGAATTTCCTGTAGGTTTTCATGGACGCTAGGCTTGGAGGGGCATTTTGCACCATCGCTAGTTTCTTTTGCCAGTACATGTTGATTAAGAGGTTGGAACCTGTACACTCTTCAGGAACGTGCGTAACGGTGTAAGTGAGCCAATTTAGTTACAGGAACTTACAGGTCCTCACATGGTGGCTTGTGCAACTCTTGTTGAGAACCATTTGGTGCCCCTACCAAGCCGAACAGTACCGAGTTCACGTTGATGTGAAGACCTGTAAAGCTCTGTGAAGCCATTTAGCGAAGCTTGTACAGGCCAAGTCACCTTGTTAAGAGCTTTCAATTCCTGTAAAGCTAAAACAGCCTTGCGTAATGAAGCCCGAAACCATTTCGTGAATTATAAGAGTTCACAGGCCCCTCAGAAGGGCATATGTAGAGCTTTGTAGGCGTTTAGGAGTGTCATCAAGGTGAGAGCTCAAAAAAAACTAGCGAACCAGCAAAATACCCGTTTTACCGCCATGAGCCGAACAATGCCAGGGAATGTAGCGCGCGCCCTCGCCTTTGATCGGATTTCCTGACCACCTTCATATGGAAAGTGAAAGATATCGTAAAATTGTAGGATGCTGACATATCTAGACACCAAAGAGAAAAAACTGGAGATTGGAAATGTTACCTTTACTCTGAGCATGAAATACTGCAATGATAGGTCCTGTGAATAAGCCGGCCAGGAGGAAACGACCCTGAAAAACTCTGGAAATCATAACAGTGACAAAAGCGCGTTGGCTATGAAGTCTCTATGTTAGTGAAACTTGATCACCTGTAACCGCCTGCATGCAGCCCTTATAATTTTATGGGAATTTGGCGTTGTTTTTTCAGGAGTCAACTGCCGGTGAAGATACCAACGATAGAGAGGATGGGCAACAAGGCCACCTGAACAGGTAGTACGAATTCAGGTGTACAGAATGCCGGATTCACTTTACTCGTCAACAACTGAGTCGACGAGGCGTGCCACTGTGACCTGGATTTCGGCGTCAGCTCATTTTCCACCAGTAGCCTCACATGGCAACGACTGTTGGAAAAGGAGCTGGCGCCGCGCTAAAATCCACGTAACACTGACACGCTCCGTCAATTTGGCTGCTGACAAGTAGACAAAATGCATGATTAAATATTTATACAACGAACCAATATTTACGAGGCTTCTTTCGTGACTGTTGCGGAATTTTGGCGGTCTAACCAGTACTCTTATGACACTAGGATTTTTGTGCTTATTTTAGATGCAGAGCCCTCAGGTCAAAAGCTAGAACAAAATCCCACTATGGACTACCAAGCCTGTCATTACTCTACAGTCAGTTTGCTGTATCACCACCGATAAGTCGGGCGAAAGAAAGGCTGACTTCTCCATCAACTGACTAACTCATTGATTCTGACCAAGCCTCGCATCCAAACGCCACTGGGATCCTGAATCAGACCAGGGTTGCGTTAGAAGAGCAGCTGGGCACAAACGCTGTAAGGCGGGTGGTTTATGATTCAAGACCACATGGTGAGAGGGAGAACGTGGGGGGGGTGGGCCAAACGCCCTCTCCGAACAGCTGCTTGATCACCCCGAGTGAAAAATTTGGCAAACAACGCCCCCTGACAGCACTCGAGCCCACGCGCCTGTTATAAGACCTGGTGAGCACCAAGGTCTATCCGTCTTCCGGTTCTTACTACAGTTTGAATACTCTGGCAACGGGGACGAGTGATAGCAATCCGAGATACTTTGAAGTCAAACACATAAATGTTTGGAGCCAGTCGAAGTGAAAAACAGCGACAAGATAGAAAAAAAAAACTGGTAAGCTGGACCGCTTATTAAAAGTGGTGGTAGAGCAGCCTTCGTCTCAAAGAATCCTACAGGACCGGGGAAAAAACCGTTAGCCTTGCATAATCAGAAGGCCGCCAAAATGAATTTCCCTTCAATTGGGAGAATAATATAGCTAAAACACCTACCTAAAACGCTTGTGATTTCTGCTCCTTTGAACAGTCCCCATATAGAGTATTCCAGGTACGGTCGAGGAATATCAGCCAGTGATTCAGGTGTGCTGGCTCTTTGGATGAACTGGGAAAAATTGTGGAACCATGACTCTAACCCAATCGTCATACCTTAAAATTCAGTTTCAGTACATGGCAAAAACCTTCCAGGCGCGTTTATACGTTACATCAGCGCTTCGAGCGTACGACAGCGTATGCGCAGCCAAGAAAGTATAGGTTTCGACCGAGCGCTTTGAGCGCATGCTGTAAACGCTGGACCAGTACCTAGACTCTCCCAGCGCTCGAAAAGCTCAAAACATTGGCGTCAAAGCACTGCCTACGCCTAGAGCGCTGACGCAAAGTATGAACGATGTCCAGACATGATCAATACACACTGACGGTCAGCACAAATTCTCTCTTATCTTTAGGAGGCACGACCATTGATGTTCATATTTCAGCCACCTATTTCAGTGCCAATTTGGGTGTAGTAACCTATCAACCTTCGTATGAGAGCGCCGCATAGGATTTTAATCTTCAGAATACGGGAGACACCCATACAACGACAACGCGTACCAAAAAGATTCCACGTTTCAGGTGTTGACTCTACATACAGCTTCCTTTTTCAATAAGTTAGTTCCTAGTGTCAATGGCACGCACGCTGGCACTCTTTGAAAGCTGCCTTTGCCCGTCGTCGTGGATATCACGTCCACACGTATGTCCAAGACCCTCAGTTTTTTAAAAACTACCACTATTTTCCACTCAATATTTCATATCCCGTAGATGGGCGTGACTACGTACATGATTTGAAAGGAGGGGCGTGACCAAGTACCTCATGTATATGAGCGTAACAGCGGCTATCCCTCGAATGTTATATTGTTTTGTAAACAACTGTGATGATGTATTTACTCAGCACAAGGCAGGATACATTTGTCTTGAATGGAAATACCCCACGGGAAGCGCATCCTACGCCATGCCCGGATGAATTGCGCAACCACGCCCACTTTATCTCCGGGATATGGGGCATATATGGCGCGATAAGGTAAACT
>MU917657.1:5294-16879 GCA_036418165.1 Cooperia oncophora | reverse complement strand
TCAATCATCCGCAGCGGACGAAACTGTAATTAACTGCTGGTTGCTTGCTACTGAAACTTAAAAGCAGATGGCAAATCCTGCGCCCTCTTGAAGAATTCTGACTTCGGCTAGTCGACTCAAGTGTGTAAGATTGATGCGCAGGAAAGGAAGGCTTGGTCGACTTGGGCGAGGTTTAATGTAGACCTTGTTTCCGAACCGCATGTAGCAGCCACACCACTTACCAGCTTCGGTCAGTATCACGAAGAGAATCAAAATCCTTTCAAGAGAATCACTGATGGGAAATAGACTTACTGATCCGTCCATTGCGGACTTACACCCGCATGCGACAACGAGATGCGTCGGTCGAATATAGACATCACAACATCTGGGCCTAAATGCCGACCAGTTTGGAGAAGAGGACTGACAAACTTTCGTGACCAGCCCGAGACGCTTACCTTGCTGATTCAGGCGATCTAGGAGGCGGCACAGGAGGCGCCTCGGGAGGCGGCATCAGAGGGATCTAAAAGTTCCTTTTGCGTTGGACTTTTGAATGATGGCACGAAGTGGAAGAAAAAAAGGGATCAACCTATTGAAAAAGATGTCTACTCATACTCTGTATTACCCCTCCCTCCCCCAAGCGCGGGGAAGTAAAGAAAGGATATCGATTCTTGGCGCAAAGAGTCCCGTGGAATTCAAAAATTATGGAACCGAAGTTCACGCCTGCGTAAAATCAGTATCAGTTCGAGGGCAGATGTGCTAGGGTAAAAAGAATACTATGTAGTTTGGACGCGAGCGGTGTTCCCACAGGCTGCGAACGTATTTCTCTTTGTTACACCCACTGTCCTGCGAACAAGAAGGCGTGTGAGGGGCTGGTGGAATGGAGCGCAGCCACGGCAGCCTTCATCACCAGTAATGCGATCCTGAGTCCACAACAGCTGGTGACGATAACCACCCCGTCGCACATTAGGGCGACCGCAACAAGGGGTGGGGTTGTCGTATTTGATCTGGGAACATTTCTGACTGTTAACTTTTATGCTTCACGCCCGCTTTTGGGCTGCGGTGTGTAACTTCAAACGGAAACTGGTTACTTTCTGATGTAGGCTGTTTTCGGGCGGAAGATGTCTACCGCCCCCATTGCCCCTCCTCTTTCCTTTGACGATAAATTCTGGGGAACGTTCTATAAGCGAGATAGTCCAGTTGTGGAAGGGGGTTGCCACAGAAGAGAATGTGGGAGCTATGATTGGCCAGAACTTTCAGTCACGGCCTGAACGCCTGGCCCAAGATGTGCTGCCTATCAACCCATCCGTGCACGCTCTTTAAATCCAACACTTTCCTTTTGGGACGACTACGCTTGTCTTTCTTATTCTCCCATGTCACAAAACGCAACCTAATAATTCTTACCTGCATATTCGCTGTGTCTGCTTCTCGATGGACGTTGTTGGAAGATCCAAAAGGATCCAACGGTTGTTGATCAAGGAATGGAAAACTGAATGACATCATCTTCTATCAGAATCGATCATCTTGAAGCATTTATCTCTAGTGCGCTGTGCGTACAAGTTCAACAGAATGCAAGTGGCCAGGCACGAGACGCGATTTGTTGCGCCAGTGGAGAGCGATTATTGAACAGTTTCCTTGATCTTCGTGGAGAATTGGCTCGACAAAAAGGGTCACTCAGATTTTAGGAACGTGGTGAACGTTTTCGAATGATTCCGAGGACACGGCACGGCGTGGTTGAGGAATATAAAGCAAGCGAGTCGTATTTAGGCCATTTGGGAAGTGGGTCGTATCTGGGTTGTCCGGAGTGGAGGGGACCCACTTGGTGTATCCATGCTCATGCGAATAACTCGTCGAACATCGGGAATATGGGTGAATGGGGCATTCCCAGATAGTTAATTGTGGAGTACACAACTAACATCTCCCTCCTTTGGTTCGATGTGCTTTTCATGGGTGTGAAATGTTGCATTCTGTAATGGGCTAAGGCATCACCGCTATACTCATTCACCCTTCTCCACGATTTACCCCTCTCCCTTGTAACCTTGAATGAATGAGTGCGCAACCATCAGGGCTACACTTTATATTTTCAAGAGAAGTAGAGTGTAGTGGTTTCAAAATATGCAAAAAAAACTGGCGGGTCGGGGGATGGATTTTCTCGAGTGTAAGGGACTCCCAAGCAAGTGAGTCTCAGAATTCGATGGTGAAAATTTAACTAACATGCATATTGGTTTACTAAGCTTATTTTGAACACAGTCTCCATGAACCTGTATGATACAGCAACATAATTGGTTTCTGACAATTCTGAACGTAAAGTGTAGAAATAACGGCGCTATTCGGCTTGAGAGGAGGGAGGAGCTGTGGAAAGAACTGGGCATTTTGCACTTACACTGGTTTCTTTTGCTAGTTTGTTTTAACTAACAGCTCCACTTTGGTGAGACCAGTGAACTCATGAGAAGCTACAAAATTCTACAGATGAGCCATACTGGTTGCAGGAGTTACAGATCTTCACAAGGTGGTCTATACAGACTTTGATGAGCACCATATGGTGCCCCCACTAAGCCGAACTGCGCCATAATCAGTATATCAAGTATGTTCAGAATTGTCAGAATGAGAAATTAAAGCAGGTGTCATAAACTAACCATATCGGCGCATGGTGTCCTGGTGGCTGAACACTGAAAGCAAAAGTAAACACTTGAGAATTTCTGATGGGAGTTACGTGTAAAGATATATAAGGATCTCCCTATCTAACTCAGATAGTACGTGCAAATCTTATCTCAGGGCCCGCGCGGTACAGGATCTTCTATTCGCAGCCTCAGACTCCCAGAGCCTTTCCTTTCCTTGCTGGTGGATTTGTGACATATTTCAGCGTAACTACCTCTAGTCAATTGTGTCCTAATGCGAACGGCACGCACTGTATCACTTGTCAGCAAGATTACTGAAAATTTAAGCAACGCACTCCAATTAACGGTTGTTTCCTTCCTGTGTTGTTGGTTTGGTAAGCACGACCCAACGTGAGGTCGTGTTCGAGTTCTATGTCAGGGTAGACTTTTTGGTAGGAGTTTGAACTGAGCCTTAACAATCGTTCGCTCTGCGGTCAACAGTGTTCTGTTCCGGGTGGTCAGGTCAGGAGTAAGGGCAGATATGGAGCCTGAAAAGCAATGTCAGCCGGTCAGATATTCTAGGCAGTGAAGTTCAAATAGGGATGCCAAAGGAGTCAGTGATGGAGAAAAAGCAGAAAAAGGGTTGCCAGTGCCGCGAGTAGACCCCTGCCGAAGGCACTCGAAAAAGCAGATGGCGAGCAATTGGTGTGATCGGACGTCACGGGATCACCGGACAGTGGAAATGTTGTCGATATCGTAGCTGCAATTAATTCCGAATGATTTCTGATTGCAATAATGTCCTGGCAACATTCTCTGGAGGGTGTTCTCTTATTGTGGTATGGCAGGGTAGAGGTATGAGCGGGGCTAATGAAGACTGGCTGGGTCATTGAGAGGAACAACGTCATGGGCACCTCATCGCTGGCTTTTGCGCCACGAATGCAGTGCAGCCTCTCGTTGTGAGCGAAGCTACTCGCTTGCAAAAGAAGCGCAACTTTAGCATGCATTAGTTGATGTAGTTCTAGGTTTAGGATAGGGGGGGGAAGTAGCGGCAGAATTACTTCGTCACCTAGCACGCCTGAACGCGTTGTGTAAGCAAAACGAACGTACCATTTTACTTTGACTCGAGGCTGTACAGAAAAAGATTGGCACTGCCGAACATCGTCGTCTCTGAAGTGATTTCTACGCATCTACTTTCCTTGTAAAACTCATTTCGTATAAGTTCTGTTTAGGTTTCAACGTTATTGAACGGCTCTCCTTGGATTTCAGGGCACCGGGTCACGTAGGGCATGTGGGCGGGGCGATCCGACTTGAATGCCGAATCGCTCCGCCCACCTTCCCACGACCCTTGACTTCGCTAAACAAAGTTTCATCATACTAGTGACTTACTGTATAAAGCCTTGCTCAATCGCTCCGTGACATGGCATCGGTGTAGTGAAGTTGAGATCTAGTCCTGCAGAAAAATGAGCTCTGTTTCCAAACCAAGAGATCCGGAAAATAAAGGGGGGGGGGTCAGGAGATTCATATTGCGGCGAGGTGCAGGAATCTTTTGGCTGGATTTGATGTCGCGCTTGTGCTCTATTTCAGTAAGCACTCATGGAATTGCGGAAGTGGTTGAGCACTTCGGAAGCGGGTAAAGAGGCGATCACAAGCGAGGTGATGTGCATTCGTATCCAATACATTCAGCGTTACAGCGATGCTGCGACTCTCCGTGTCTGCCAGGTCAACTAGCTAGGAACTGTCACGCTTCGGATGTCATGAACTATACCCCGTGCAACGGTGCTTTCGTCGCATTACCGCAACGTGGATCTCCTGTCCTACATTTAGGTGGCTTCACGGCAAAGTTGAAAGAAGTGAGCTACCTGGAGGTAATGTTTTGTTGAAGGTATTGGCTACACGAATCGCTCCAACATGCATTATGCTGCCCATCTGAAGAGGTTTGTTCGAGTTATTGGGTGGTGTTCACAGAAGTCTCTGGAAAGTGCTTACAGCCTGCTTGCAGTTGCATGCAGTTATTGCTTGATTCCCTTGAATTGCAACGGAACAGCAACCCGGTCTGAAACTCAATTGTTTTCAGAACTATACTGTGCACTCAGGTTCTCTGCTACAGGAGAATCATTTCAAATGGTTCATTTACTTATTGCAAGTTGTAGAGGTCATGAGCAACACTAAAGCAGTGTATATAGTTCGCGATTCCCTTGCGGTCCAGATTAGCGAGGAGTTTGTATACTGTCGCTGAATGGCTGGGTCGTGCTTGGTTTTGCGGAGAACCGGGTCAACTTTTCCACGCGTTGCAGTTGCAGTTTGACGCGGAAACTGGAGAATTCAAAAAACCCCAGGACTTCGAAAAAGTGGTAGTAAGTATGGAGCATGGGGAAGGGGTTCGTACCACATAAAGAAGAGGGCTGTATTTCGCAAAATTTTCTTCAGCGGCACTACGGCATGGAGTGTATGTGGATTGCAGTTCCTGGCAGTGACGCGAATTCATGATGAAGGCTGTTCCCCCCCATTTCTTCACCAGATGTGGTGAGTCGATGGTATTTGGAGATCATGAATATTGGGGCTAGGTAAACTTTCAGTAATGAAGGGTTCAAGCAAGAACTTACGTGAAGATCGAAGGAAATACGCTCCTTGAGGGCTCGACAACAGCAGTATTTTTCCCAGTATCGAGCTGAAAGTGATCGCGACTTTTCGTTTTATGAGGGGGTTCAAGCAAAGCCAACAAATCAGCGCCTAAATAAATAAAACTGCTTGAGGAGTGCTCACCTGGTTGAACGGCGGATAAGCGGCGGCCTGTTGGATATGGATCAGGGCAAACCTGTAGCGTTTCATAGTGGTACGCTGAAAGTAACGCATATTATACCACTGTGTTCCCTCTCCTTCTATGCTGATTTGGTCTCAGCGTGTAGTTCAGCACATCCGAGCCGCGGCTGGAGCGGCGAAAGAGGGATCGCAAGTGGCGCCAGGTACGTGGCATTTGCACCTGGGCCGAACTTCTACGTGGCTATGCTATTTAAGTCAACTAGCTAGAAAATCATGAATTACCCCTATCTCACTGGAATATCGTCGCTATCAATCGGGGTTTTGTCAGAGAGCCGGAAATGAGCCTACCCACGTGATTTTCACCCAGTGGTTGCATTCTACCTGCAACCGGCTAATTTATCTAGGCTGCGTTTATACTTTGCGGCAGCGTAGCGTAGCGCTTCCAGCGTACGCCAGCGGCAGTGCCGGGGAGAGGATGCATATCGATCTAGCGTTCCCAGCGTCACCAGCGTAACGCTAGCGTTTCGCCAGCGTTTTGCTGGCGTTTGCAGCGGCGCAGGGGAGTAGAGACTATGGGCCGTAGGCGAAGCGCAATCGAAAGTGTGTAAAGACTATGTGGCCGTGAGAGACGCGCAATCGATGTGTTTTGTACCCTCCAGCTCTCCCATAGTCTCTACCCCTGCCGCTGCAAACGCTAGCAAAACGCTGGTGAAACGCTGGAGAAACGCTGGCGTACGCTAGCGTGACGCTGGTGACGCTGGGAACGCTAGATCGATATGCACTCTCCCCGGCACTGCCGCTGGCGTACGCTGGAAGCCTACGCTACGCTGCTGCTTGCCAAAAGTATAAACGAAGCCTTATGAAACGAGAACGTTCGTGGATTACCGCCGGTTGCATTCGCCCGACTGATTGCGACGACATCAAGTAGATGTGCATTGCTAACTTAAATTATGAATATGAAGATTTCGAGAAAGACACACTGGAACGGAAGCACTTACCATGCATGTGGGCTTTGTCCAGTTCTGGGAATACTGAAAAGAAAATATTTTTTTTATGCTTTTTTTCCTGATGGAATGTTGCTGGATAAGCACACGCACTTCGGCAATGCGGAGCACAACACAAAGTAATGATTAATTTCCACGATGAGCTCAAGTTGTCCGTAGACCGGCCTGGAGTGAGGTGTGGGTGGAGTGCTCGGAGATGACCCAGAGGCTGCGCTTCTAAGAGAAGGTGAGCCAGTCAGTGGTTCCGCCCAGTGTCCGCCTTTATACGCTTCTCTCTTTCACCCGGATGGGATTGCTCAAGGGCACGACGTGCAGTGGCTAGCTGATGGATATGGTGCCCCATGTCCGTTGTAGAGGAGAAAAAGCACGTATGTGAAGCAAACAGCAAAGACGACCGACTAGCAACTCCGGCGTATCTGGTTTGCCGGCTCTCAAGTAATTTTCCACTCTGCCGGTTTTTTTTTTTTTTTTTGCCCCCCCCTACCAGCCAGCTTTAGAGTTGGTCTTAGACCTCAGGTGAGACTTGTGTTCACCCGCCACATCATGCTCTTATCGGGTAAGCTGCGCCTTCGAACCAGTATTTGCCAAACGTGTTTATACTCGCTTCACGAGTTCTGTATTCTTCGTGTTTCTTAGCTGCCATTAGAAAATGTAAAAGACTCTTTAAGCAAAAATAGATTGCCAACTACCATGCCTTTCCGTAGTGAGATACGGTATTTCGATGCTGAATCTTTAAATCAGATTAGGTTTATTGCTTTTACAAGAGGACCTATCAGGCTTTCACGTACCGATCTGTTGGTCATATCTGGACAATTAACATGATGGGGCTTCATACCACACACACATGAAGGGGGCGTGCATCAACGACCTTGGTTGATTGAGCATTCAGCGATGCGTCAGTTGGCTGTGGGACAGTAAGGGAGCATACTGGGGGTGCTTATAAGCTAATCTTGTACTGCCACTCTCTCATAAGGCACTCTGGTCCTATAGCAAATCCGTGGACTGGCACTGCTCCATCGTCGGTTCGCTCACCAATTGTGCGCGACCACCCTCTCTAGAAGCGTTGTGGTATGAACTGTACGATCGTGCAAGTTGAATGGTGTGGAAGAAGCTTTAGAATTTTAAAGAATTTTCGTATACTCACCATGGTGCACCTGGTGGACGGGGAGGGGCACTGAAAAAGGATACCCGATATTACGTAGTAAATAGGTCATTAAAATTGCGGAAACCCACCATCTGACTCGAAGACGAGCCCGCGTTGGCACGTTTGCTTTAAATGACAACAGTATTAGTGGTAATGCAGCGTGGGACATTATCATTTGATTTGATGAGGGGTAATTTCTTAGCATTGGACCTCTTCTGACGATACGGCAGTTGTACTGCCAATCATCAGAAGAGTCCGCCCCGTCACAAAGTATACTCGAAATCCCTGAGATCGGGTAGATGTGGCCGCATGCTTCACTTAACCTGAAGGTGTCTGTGATTCTGGTGAGATATTTTCATCTTGACACAATTGTTGTCGTGTCTCTGTCCAACGCAGAACAAGATGACAGTTGTCCCAGCAGTGGAAAGTTGATTCCACGAGTAACCGGTATCCGTGCATGTTCAAATGCCACGCCTACTCTGGCTCAGGGATAGGAAGTGTACAATGGGAAACAGAGGAACAAATTGGAAAAGAAAACACTGATTCAGTAGATGCAAATCTTCAAACTATCCCAGATGTGCTACAAGACTTATCACAACTTACCACATGCTCGGGAACGTCCCTGGGAACTTGAAGCTGAAATGATAAATGATTAGAAACGCTTGGAAAATTCTTTATTATTTTTCTTACTTTTACGCTGTTGGGATCATTATGGAACCATAACAATTAGAAGATGTCGGTCGGGAGATCCACGTTGTGGCAATGTGTTTTGACCACCTAGCTTTTCCTAACCACTTAACTCGACGTGCTGTAGCACACACATTAAATCAATTAGATCCTGGTGAAAAGGACTTTCAGCGCGGCCGCAGAGTGGATCTCCTGACCAGCATTCATCAGTAAGCGAAATTGCTTGCGGGAGAGGCTGTCCTTCATTCCAATCACAATATATCGACTGTATGCGCTTATTTTGGGAACTACTACAAAAACTGCCTCAACAGGGCGATGTAGAACCCAATTTCTCGAAGTTAAAATTCGGGGAGACCCGTGGAATTATAGCAGCGAGAGCTTAAGAACGGTTCCCGCAAAGTGCGTATTTGGGCTCGAATCTCGTCGGAGACCGACCGTTCTAACCACAATAGATGCTATAGCCATGGGAAGGATGAATGTGGAAATGTCCTGACAACGCATTTTCAGAAAGCGAAATTTCTGAAGCTGAAGGGTTAGGAGCTGTGAAACAAAATTCTGCTGAAAAGACTGGAAGAAAAACCGTAATCGACGAACCATCAGTGCAAAAGCAACACAGGATAAGAACACGGATGACATAAAGGCCAGTGTAACGTAGATTAGTGCTGGCAATGTTGGCCGAGGCCAAGCGACTCGAACTGCGGCAGCCACTGAAGTCCACCCCGTGCTGCCACGCCCAGGACCTCGCCCCAGTTGTACATTAAAACGTTAAACTTTAGTTTCTTACAAGAGGTGTATCTACCCAGATGGGTCGCCTTTTCGATTGTATTTATAGTTCGCAACACTAGCGATGCAGCCGATCGCTGCGGATTAGTTGCGAATTGCGTTCAGACTTCGCGATGAACACGCTGATGCGCTGTAACGCGCGTTAGTCTGAATGCTGCCTAATCTCCCGAACGCTCACTTTGAAGTCTGCCTCGATGGTATTGAAAAAGCATAGTTTAGTGCTCGATACTGTCTCTTTCATGCTAAGGCGTGGTGGTTCAGTCAGGGCAGTTGATATCGCTAAAGTCAATCAGGGCGTGGATTTTGGCGTGGCGCCAGCACCTTCCCCTCAACTCATTGTATGCTCAAAGCAGCCACGATCGACGGTGAACGGGCTGGCGTCACGCCAAAGCCGCGCCCACAAAACACACCGCGACTGATTTCACCTATTACGGTACATGGTCAATATTTTTCTGGTACCGGATTTTTCTTTTTTTGTTATTGCAAATCATTAGGAACTCGAATGTGTAAATCGTTAAAATTCCGGAGATTTTCTTGCTCTCGATTTCCAGTGGCAAACGTCTTTTTTCTTCAGATTTTATAGAGGACTTTTGAAGATTGTTGCGGAACTTGGGCGCATTCCTGTGCCCGCGGTCGTCGTCAATATCTTGTGATTGGAACTGAGTATACAACCCTAAGTGAGCAACTTGTTTTATTGTCTTTACAGGTAGGTTTCAAAATATCACAATATACAGAAATCACTACCATGGCGGTGAACCAATCGCTTGTGCAGTCGGTTGTGGGTAGGGGAGACCACTAAAATGGTTCAAAATCATTTTCGCTTCTAATCTACATGTTGGTTTTGTTCAGTTGTTATGATTATAGCGGCTGGGCTAGCTGTTCCTTTGTGGTGATATAGTTATGACAAATAATTAGTTTTTCATTTGGTTCAGTCATACAGGCAGTAGAGGGGAGTTTCACTTTCGGTTGATTCCAGCTTCTACCCCCCCCCCCCCTTGGACATTTAGCTCCACGTTCTGCGGTTATTACGAATAATCTGATTCCACACTAGCTCTCATTCTTTCCCTTATATCATTTGAATCATCCATTCGATCCTTATCTTCGGATCAGTTACCAATCAGTAATGGTCAGCACAAGGCAGTTCCGCTGGAGAACCTGCAGCCAGCTAACATCAATCGCTGAAAGTGTGCGGTAACAAGCGTCAGGGCACAGCATTCGATGGAGATTTTGCTCGAGCTTTTACGACCCCCCCTTTTTTTGGATCGGCCTTAAGTAGGACCCCCCATAGGGGAATCCCCATCGAACGCTGTGCCCTGACAAGCGTTGCATGGGGGAGACCTGGGCGGCATTCGCACCAGGACCCTATTCACCCAGCGTATGTGTTGCAACGTGTCGACTCTCTCTGCGTCTGCGTCTATCAAGTAGAATAGCTCTCCCTGTGCACGTGGTTGCCTAGCTAACCAGCTAGAAAATACTTTGCCGAAATGACCCACCCCCTACACCCATCGACTGCAGCAAAGATGAGGCCGCTAGCGGTGTCAGGC
Source organism: Cooperia oncophora (assembly GCA_036418165.1). NCBI lineage: Eukaryota > Metazoa > Nematoda > Chromadorea > Rhabditida > Trichostrongylidae > Cooperia > Cooperia oncophora. The sequence goes on along the minus strand of MU917657.1, from coordinate 6,384 downwards.
GACGAGAATCCAGTCCACGGACAACTTGAAGGTAATCCCGTTGATTGCATCAGTCTTCTGTTTTTCTCAGCACCATTTTGTCCGAATGGCTTTCTACTGTCACTGTAACCTCCCATATTCCAGCTTTTGACAATGATTTATGGCTTCCACCCAGGAGTCCTTACCTCTGGGAAAAAACCGTTTCGTGGCTCGTCACATTTTTTATCCCTTACGATGCTTCGGGAGTCCCTGTCCTCTACCTGTCGGAGATTGTTTTGCAACAAGACCATGCACAAAGTGCAAGATGTTACGTAACTGTGCGTGCTGTACAGTTTCCAAGTTTCGGGTTGCAATCGTGACACAGAAATGTGTCAGGGTTATTTGACTTCCTGAAGGCGATAACATCCGTTTTGAGCAACAGTGTGTGGCAGTAGCGAGACGTTTATCCTCGGCGCTTCAGCGCTATCGTCCTCAAAATTTCGTGACAAACGTAGTCATATTTGTATTCCGGGTCAGTCGGCTCTCGGGAACAACGTTCTATGAAACCGGGCTCGAACTCCAAAAAGTTGGACAATAAGGAGCAGGGCGACTAGAACCATGTCCTTCACATTAGTCGTGCAACGCGGCTGTGTCTTGTCCGTCATCGGGCAGGTTTTTCGGCTCAGCTCGCTGCTATAACCCTTCAGGAACATTTCGAGTTTTGAACCGTGGGTATAAGTGGTCATCTTAGCCCATGCATTGTCTTAGAATTCGAACGCAAACCATTTACCATTCGAGCCCAATTTTATCTGCCTTGAGGCAATCGCCAGTTAAGAATGTTTCGCAACCGTTTGCTCCAAGAGAAATCCATTCCTCAGCCTTCCTTCTGAATGGCATGTAGTGCAGGAGAAGCACATTGTGACGATGCGTGTGACTACCAAGTTTCTGGCTTCTAGCTGCCGGATTTGTAGCAGAAGTGTTTTTGTAGCTAGTTGGCGTTGAAGAATTGTGGCTCTTCCACATTAAATCTATTAGCTTCTGGCGCGAACGCCACCCTATCATACCACTCGCAACCCCATTTCGCCGCAACCCTGGATGGATCTCCCGCACTACGCTCAGTTGCATCTGTTGC
>MU917652.1:0-11340 GCA_036418165.1 Cooperia oncophora | reverse complement strand
TTTCTCTAACATTCCATTCAATAGTCAATGACCGCCATTACTTGTACCTGAACAACTTCCACTCCTTTAAGAAATAGGCTAAGATTTTATTTTTTTTATTTTCCAGTTACTTGTCTGCTATTGCAGACCTTTTCCAGCAACATTGGTCGAAATTCTTGCAGTATGTCCCAGCTGTCACCAGATTCGTTCTCGGAGGAAGACGCCACGGCCAGGCGAGTTTCCGACCACTCCGTCTTGGATGCTTCGAGGACGTGTAAGGTGAACCGCAGTCAATATTGTATTTATTGTAGTCTCCAGCTTCTCTCTTCATAGAACCTCGGCATCGTTGTTATTGTGTGTAATTCTTTTGTGCCTGCGAGGTTGTTAGGTGGAACTGTTTATTAACGGCCTAACGTTTCGACCAGATCGTCGTCCTCGGAGGCCTGAACATCGCTCAAGATTTCTAATTTGCTTTCTAAACCGTCAAACGCCTCGTCCCCCTAGCGTTTCTGACGAAGCTTCAAGGAAGCCGCCCAGTCAATTGACTGGGCGGCTTCTTCCGCTCTTGCCGCGGTGGACTTGGTGAGTTAGTTATACATACGGGAGATTTTCGGTTGTTCCTTGAAGTTTCGTCAGAAACGCTAGGAGGACGAGGCGTTTGACGGTTTAGAAAGCAAATTAAAAATCTTGGGCGATGTTCAGGCCTCCGAGGACGACGATCTGGTCGAAACGTTAGGCCGTCAATAAATATGTATTTATTGTCTTACTATTTTCCTATTCCTATTTATGTCCTATTTTCTGGGCGAGACGGAAGTAAGTGACAAGTGGCATGCTTACCACGGTCCAAGGCTCAGATCCCGAATGGGCTTCTGCTCAGACCTACTGAACCTTCTTCCCTCCATGGGTGGTAAACTGGTAATAGTTTCGACTGCGAGGATAAGAACGTTGACTTGTACATCGGCTATCTCGTAAGTCCTTGTATAGACCACATCGCACTCACAAGGGAGGTCTTTCAGGTCGTGCGCGCTTTTCAGAAATGGTTTGTTGCATGTTGTAGGGGTCCATATAAGGATCACAAAAATGGGTTTCGTTTTTGCTATGCGCTTCTGGGGAGGTCAAAAAATGGGTGAAAAGTTTGCTGAGGAAAAGCGATTTTTAAACTGTATAGACTGATTTTGTCAGTATAGCCACTATAAGTCCGAACGGATCAGAGGCAAAGACTTCAGACTTCATTGTCTGGGGGTTGGAATACCAGATCGATGCCCAGCACATCTTCTATCCGTGCAGGCCTTGTGATATCAGAATTATCGACATTTTTCATCTTCTACTCTTTCACCTAGTGTCTGATTCGCCAATGGATAGAAACCGGCTTCCATGTATAGTCTTAACATCACATTTAAAGCCTACACCAACATCATCTAACCTTACATTACATAGGCAAGAAATCCAAAGGGGAAACAATCAACAAATAACTGACCGGCTTCCTTGGGGGAAGGAGGGTCTGGGTGGGAGGGGATCCGGGAGTATGCTGCAAGATGGTCTATGATGATGTGAGAAACAGTAACACGCAACATTGACTCACCTCCCTAGCTGTCCTTTCCTTCAGAAATGGCACAGCTAGATTGGTGAAGCAGTGGTGGGATGTTGATACACTGCTTTTGTCATATGTCACGTATCACCCGTTATGTCACATCATTGTGCAGCAATGATGTCCATTATCCTTCTTAGTTCCTCCCTGTTGTTGATCGGTGGATTCCTCCTTCGAATCTCCAGCGCTTCCTTTATTTTCCTTTCCACCGGGTCACTTATGTTCCTGTGGATCACGCGCACCTTTAGTTCAGGTGCCCGCTCATTCTGCTTCCGGAACCCAGCCAGCTATCCGGATAACCCTTTCTCGAGACATCGTTCCTTGCGCCACACGAATGAGGGACAACAGCTCGGAGGTTGACGTCCACAAATGTTCCTGTAGTGATGGATACCGTGACGCGTATACTTCTCGAAAACGGCTATGGAAGCAGACGCGTAAATTGTTGGCGCCCATATCAGGTACCAGGAGGCGTCCCACTAATAATTCCCTTTCTCTCAGACTCCTTCGCGAAGGATGTCAATCGAGTTGTAAAGAATTCGGGGATGCCAATCCGCTTGATATTGCGACCGCCGCCAACACTACGTCGTCTTCTTACGTCGTCACGAGTATACGAAGACCGATGTGGCCGCGAAAACTGTCTTTACTGCCAGGAGGAACGAAAGATCTGCCTTTTGAAGAACACCGTCTACGAAGTGGAGTGTGCGTCATGTTCGGAATTCTACATCGGAGAAACTGGACGACCACTCTACAAAAGGCTTGATGAACATCTGAGGGCTTTCCGGAACCCAGCCAGCTATCCGGATAACCCTTTCTCGAGACATCGTTCCTTGCGCCACACGAATGAGCGTGCACCTGAACTAAAGGTGCGCGTGATCCACAGGAACATAAGTGACCCGGTGGAAAGGAAAATAAAGGAAGCGCTGGAGATTCGAAGGAGGAATCCACCGATCAACAACAGGGAGGAACTCAGAAGGATAATGGACATCATTGCTGCACAATGATGTGACATAACGGGTGATACGTGACATATGACAAAAGCAGTGTATCAACATCCCACCACTGCTTCACCAATCTAGCTGTGCCATTTCTGAAGGAAAGGACAGCTAGGGAGGTGAGTCAATGTTGCGTGTTACTGTTTCTCACATCATCATAGACCATCTTGCAGCATACTCCCGGATCCCCCTCCCACCCAGACCCTCCTCCCCCAAGGAAGCCGGTCAGTTATTTGTTGATTGTTTCCCCTTTGGATTTCTTGCCGATGTATGTAAGGTTAGATGATGTTGGTGTAGGCTTTAAATGTGTAGACCTGAAGAAGGGCTTAAAGCCCGAAACGTCGTCTATGCGATAAACGACTTTGACGAGTTTCATTCTATCATTCACAAAGGAGAACAGGGCACGCTATTGTTATGATGATCAAAATAGGAGGGGGTCGTACACACCTCGAGGGAGGGGGCGGGTTTCGTAAGCGCAGGGCCTTTTCTGAAGGGTGCAGCGATATCCAGATGTCGTCCAGATTTACTGATGAAAGGCTTATTTATGCGAAGAACCCCTGAAGAGAAACACACAAGACAGAAGCAACCTGCCAGCGCAGAAGTGGGGAACGGGCGATGACAGGAAATACGATGGCCGCCCACAACGACGTCATGAATTAATAAGCAGATGAGATGCACTTTCGGACCATAGTGATCGCAGGAGCACATCTTGCACGGAGGAAGCCCTACTAGAAGCTGCACCTTCTCTGCGTGAGAGTCATATGTATGGCGCATTACAAAGGTTATGCCAATCGGCGCCAATGAACTATTTCCTGATATCCTTGGCGAAAACATGTGTTTTAGAAGCATACCGAAATCTTCAAACGAACTGGAAGTGGTATGGCGTCGGAGGGGTGGGTTTTTCGTGTTGTTCGGAAGGGGTTGCGTAAAAACCACAGCGCGTGATTTTTTCGAATAGCAGAAAATTCTGGAGGCAGTTCAGCAGTTTAGGTCTGCGGTGATCGAGCCAATGGCTACAACTTTGGAGTGTTGACATGCGAATCATGCAAAGCATTCTTTCGTCGGAATGCCGTCAAAGAGGAAGTAAGTGGATGACTGTACCCTATCTGTGCTTTTTTTCAACGGTTTTTCTAGGAGATAAAGTGTCCATTCTCGAGCAACTGCGAGATTAACTCAGCTTCCCGTCGTTTCTGCCAAGCGTGTCGATTACAAAAATGTTTCACGGTAAGCTGTATTGTACACGACTGGATGTATTGAAAAGGTCAAGGTTACAACGTTTATAAAATTAAGGCTGGCATGAGCAGATCATGGTTACTTGATCAAAAACCACGAGTAAGCACCAGAAAGCGAGCATCAGTCATCGATGATGGGGTAAGTTATGACATACGCAGTGGAGGGGTTGGCAATAAAAGATACACCTCGTTCATGGAGAGTACCCGTGAATCCTCTTTCATACAGACCGGAAGGTCGAACGGACGTCCTGATTATGTATATCGGACCCTGATATCAACCATAGATCCTGAATCTCTCAAATGGACGTGCTTGGAATTCCAGGACGTTGACTCATGGTCTGATCTCTTTCAGCACTACAGCGACACTCTATGAACCTGCGCAAACGACTCATCGCTTGAAATCACGTAGTTGCTGCCGGCGAGCGCCGACTCTCTGGGCCTTCTTCAGCTCGACGACGACGAAGGGTATCAACTTGTCGTGACCGTGAGGATGAGCTGCTGGTTCCTGCTTATAGACTGTCTTTGATATACGCCGCACAGGGGCGTGTGAGAGTGGCTAGGTTTGGCGCAGCGCCAACCCATTTTCTCTGATATTGTAGTTTGCCCGTTTTGACAAATGGTGGAGAAGGAAGCCAGCTCCGAGTCGAAGCTCCGCCTCCCCCTCACCCTCCTTAGGCTGCGTTTATACTTTGCGGCAGCGTAGCGTAGCGCTTCAGCGTACGCCAGCGGCAGTGTCGGGGAAAGGATAGATATCGATCTAGCGTTCCCAGCGTCACCAGCGTACGCTAGCGTAGCGAGGGCACGGGATGTATAGCTATCGATCTAGCGCTCCCAGCGTTTCACGAGCGTTTCACTAGCGTTTCGCTAGCGCTTGCAGCGGCAGGGAGTAGAGACTATGGGATAGTAGGAGAGTAATCTGTATTCTCCTACTCTTCTATTAGGTTGTCGCATAAGTTCTTATACACGACTTTTTTGTAAATATCTCAAAAACGAACCAGCCTGGAGATTAGAGGTATGCACCATCACCATTCACTACTCGACGCCAGCGCTCAGGCAGCTTGTCGATTCCATCCTTCCAGAACGACGGAGGCTGGGACTTGAAGAAGTCGTCGAGCGCCTTTCTGACCTGATCCTTTGTTTCGAACTTTTTTCCGTCCAGATAGCGCTGCAGGTGGCTGAACAGCCAGTAGTCAGAAGGAGCGAGGTCAGGGCTGTAGGGAGGGTGGGCGACCATCAGCCATCCGTACTTCTCCAGCTCGGCCTGGGTCGCCTTTGCAGTGTGAGGTCGGGCGTTGTCATGGTGGAAGTAGATTTCCGCATTCCTTCCACGAGTACGGTCGACGTGATCTTTCAATTTCCGCAGCTGGGTCACGTATGTGGAAGCGTCAATCGTCTGTCCCTTCTCCAGCAGCTCCCAGTACTCCATGCCTCTTCTGGACCACCAACAGGACAGGAGAACCTTTTGGGGTTGGGGTGGCTTCTGGCTGTTCTCCTTTGTCGACCCACTGCCGCTTCCTCACAGGGTTATCGTAGAGGACCCACTTCTCATCTCCAGTGATCATCGAGTTGAGAAAGTGAAGCCTCTTTTGGAAAGTGAGGAGAGAAGTGCAGGTGGTCACCCTCCTCGAGAGGTCATAAGCGGACAGTTCATGTGGGACCCATCGACCAAGCTTTGCTACCTTGCCGAGCTTTTCTAGTCCACGTGCAACCGTCGAATGATCATAGCTAAGCATGGTCGCCATTTCTCTGGTGGTGAGGTACGGGTCCTCCTCCACGGTGGAACGTAGTACTTCCAAATCCAACTCCATCGGCCGACCCGACCTCGGAGCATCTTCGAGAGAAAAGTCTCCTTTCTTGAATTTGGCGAACCAATTCTTGCATGTCATGTAAGAGATGACGTCCTCACCGTATGTATCCACCAGCTTGGTATGGGCTTCCTTTGCATTCCAGCCGAAATCGTGGAGCAAAACCAAACAGTGGCGCAGGTACGTTTTGTCACAGTGCAAATTGTGCGACATTGTGTACTGCAAATGCAAGCTCGGTGAGTGATAGCTAGTGTAATGAAAGAGTATAATGTACACGTCACGCACACGTGATGACGTAATACCAACATCCATGCGAACGAAATAGGAGAGGATCAAACACGTGTATAAGAACTTATGCGACAACCTAATATACTCCCTAGCGCCGCCGAGTATTTTGTACTCTCCTACTCTTCTATACTCTCTAGCCCCGCCGCTGGCAAACGCTAGTGAAACGCTGGAAGCGCTGCGCTACGCTACGCTGCCTTGAAGTATAAACGCAGCCTTACACGCCACAGCGTCGGCAGCGAGAACGACTGTCGGTTTCCATGGATCCTCCATAAACTTTGTCACCCTGAATCAGATGTCCATGGGCAAAGTGTCTCACTTTTGGCCTCCCACCATTTGAGCCCATTTTTGGTGGGCGCAGTTCGGCGACGGGGGGGCATTTTGCACTTTGCTTCTTCCCATCGACGTGTCGACCTATCTAGACAGCCTCTTCTCGAGTTGACAGGTTTTACCATGATGGCTTGACGACCTTGCTCCAGCTTCACAAGAGTTTACAGGTTTCACCAGAGTGAGACAGTAACCAGAACTAGTGAAGCAACGAAAGTGCAAAATGCCCTCCCGCCACCGTCGCGAACGGCGCCTTTTTGGTGCATGCATGAACAAACTCATGCCCAAGGTTAACTCGGTGTTGCGGTCTTACATTTCAATCTACGTCTCTTTTGAAACGGAATATCGTAATGTCAATTGTACTACTCGCCATCGACATATTTTTCGCCCTCAGAAAGAATTTTTTCTAGGCAGATCCCACTGAGGAAGTCAGCGTTTCCAAAGCGTACCTCAATGAATTGATTAGAAAAGCCAAGAGGTTGGTGACAGTTTTTGCTTTTTCCAAGTGGTCAGCGCCAGTCAAAAGGAATTTCAGGCCACGATCATGTTGTGAATGTAGGTGCACTTGTGGCTTCTATCCTCCAGACACTCGTCTCACCGCCATCAAATCTAACAAGGTTGCTTTTTGCCCTTAGGATGTGCCTTGAGCCGGATGTGAGCTACTTGCAGGATCAACAACCTACTGCTGCAAACAACTCTCTACCATCTATACATACTCCATTTGTGCCATCTTCTCTTACGAGATCGGAAGAACCCATTCCATCCTTCCCAGGTCTCTTCCCTTCCGTGGACAACGGTCAGAAGTCCGATTTCGCAAGGCTGACGACTTCACAACTTCGTAATCATGGTCACGTCGAGCTGCCAAATGGTTTCACGTCTTCTCAGGGTCTTCTCTGTATTCCAGGGATTGGCTCAAATGTTATGTTGTCCGCATTCTCAACAGTACAACCGTAAGTAGACCTTGCCACTACTGCCATGTGCGGATCAAACCTCTGTGCAGACTGATGAACACATCTTTTAAGGTCCTACACACCATTACAATCACCCATGTCGTCCTCTTCAATGGTAGCGTTCAGCCCCATGATGCAACCTCTGCAGACACCAGGTTAGTAGCTGGTACCGAATCGTTTTGTGTAGGGCGGGAAGAGCCAATGAGATTTGTGATAGATGGTACAGTCGTTTTCGCTGCGATTCTAGGGTGTGCCAGGGGCTGGGTTTGACCCGATGCCGCCCCGGTCTTCACCACTTGTTTTTTTCCAGCCCAAATACGACCCCCCTCCTCTACTGGCGGCCAAATACGACCCCGCTATTGGGGATTCCCCAACAGCGATCTGCCTTGGTGTAGCCGCACCGCAGTACTAATACCGTACAGTGAATCGGTTGAATTGCATAATGCAATGGTTGAATTGCATAACGCATAAATGCAAAGCATGAACCGATCATTTCCATCATCATTACGATAAGCGTGGGACCATCTAGGATCTTTTATAGAATGAGCATGTTGTCAGCCGTATATTCGACCAGAAACCGTTCATACGAATTACTAAAGTCCCCAGAAAAAGATCAAGTCTCCTGCAGATCAGCCCTAAAAAAGGAGATGGTACCTGCAAAAGCCAGCGTTTTCATAGTTCAATTCAATTCCGGTGCGACAATGGAAAAAACATTCCGTTCCAACAGCTAAACCACATATTTATGCAATTTAACGAATTTAGTGTACGGTATTAGTACTGCGGTGCGGCTACACACGCTGCAATTTCGGAGCACGCGCAATCGAACGCTACGCTAGAATACTCTAGCGTTACGCTAGCGTACGCTGGTGACGCTAGATCGATATCCATCCTTCCCTTGCCACTGCCGCTGCCGAACGCTGGAAACGCTAGCGTACGCTGGCGTACGCTGCCGCAAAGTGTAAACGCAGCCTAACGACTGGGGAAGTATAGACATGGATCAAGCGTCTGCAGCGTCCACCAGCATGCACCACGTCTCCCAGCGTGCACTAGCTTCCCTGAGCGTCCGTAAGAGGAGAGTATTGCGCTATGGGAGGGTAGCAGACAGCTGCTACCCTCCTATTTCCACATACTCTACCAGCTGTCTGCTACCTTCCTATCGCGCAATACATCCTCTCTCGGACACTGGTGCACGCTGGTAGACGCTGGCAGACGCTAGATCGATACCAATTTTTTCCCAGTCGCTTACGCTGCCGGACTCTCGAAGCGCTTATTCTAGTTCCTCCCTCCTGCCGCAAAGTATGAACGCAGAGAAGGACCCCATGTGCAAAACTGGGATAAACGTCATTCAGGAAGTATAACCGTTCCTGGAATCTTCCACCCACTAATTGTTCCTTCTCTTCAATGGGGTCATGCAAAAGCCCTGTCTTTCTTACGATGAGTAATTCTAGTTTTGCGCTCGAGTACTTTAAACATCCCCTCCAAAGTTGTTAGTGCCGCACCGTGAATTTTCGAGAGCAAGGAAAGTATTTCCTGGTTCTATGAAAATCGTCTAGTTCCTTCCCCCTACGTACTTCAGGAGCCTGTATAGTTTCGGAACAAAAATAATTTCTCTATGATTGCTCCCGAGCGGAACTTCTTTGTACTCTACTGAAGTTTTCACGCAATATGTGAGAAATAAATGAAAGAATACCAAGATGCTGTGTGTTCATCGGGCTTGAAGTGCGCTCTGCCCACACAAGGAGCATTCGACGAGAGTAAGTACGCCAAACTTTCACCTGAGGACCTGCAACTTGTACAGGTTGTTGTTTATCTTTTAAAAGTCGGTATGAAGTGGTACGAGCGATAACATCAATTCCGGCTAATATCTAGTATGGGAAACAGAGGTTTTGGAAAAGAGTGTCCCGGAAAATGCGAAGGAAATGAAGCACGAGGACGGCGAAAGAGGAAGATGAGGGAGACGAAGAATATAAAGGAAGAAAAGAAGCTCTTCGTATTCTGCTACTCTGTTGTGGTTGCATTTTGGCACCGTCCCCCTGGTTCCCTCCTCATCAAGCTAACGAGGGGAGGGGGGGGGGTTGTAAATAGCGCGTTGGAACGGGAGAAACCGCGAAACCGCGGGAAAAATCCCCTTCACCTGTATCGGAATTCTCAACAACGATGAGCCCTGTTTTGGAAAGTGATTGTGCCAAGTTAAGAGTACTCTGAACCTGAACTGAGCGCAAAAATTTGCACGTACCACTTTACCCTTTTCTCCCCCACTTTCAGTTCCTTTGGTGTCACTCATCTTCCTGCATCATTTCAGGAGCTGATAAGAGCTAATGAGCCCCTGAAAGCTCCGCTGGATTTCCATTTCAAGGAGGAACTGACGCTGATGGATGTGGTGAAAATCAGCGAAGCAGGATTGAAGAGGATTGTGTGTATGGCTAGGGATCTGGCAGCTTTCCAAGCCCTAGACATTGAAGACAAAAAGAATATTATGAAAGGTTTCTGGTCAGGTTTTTGGTCAAAGAGTCATCGTTTACAAGAAATGAGTTCAGGTTGCTGCAGTGAACTGCTCATTCTGAGAGGGGTGATGGCGTTCGATCCCAGCAAGAACACATGGAACCACAACTTCTCAACGGTTAGTTTTAAATTACGCAGCTGACCATTTATTTTCCACAAAAAGAATAGACCATGTCGCTCCCTCAAATCGCCTACGTGAGCGTTCTACTTCCATATAAGTGGAGGGTTCCGAACAAAAACGAGTAACAAACGAGTAATAAATAAATAAATAAACAAAGGACGCTGGGTGTCCTCGGGAGCTAGTCTTTAGATTGCTTCTTCTCCATCGTCGCGTGGTAATTGGACCACCCGCGTTTATAGTCATGATCTCCACAAATGAGGCGTGTGACGCGGTGTGGACCGGCCCAAGCGCAGCCAGGGCGGCGCCTTTTTCACCACGTGATGCCAGCCTTGACCTTGATTACTGTTGATGAGAATTACTTACTGCTGTACTCCAAGCCATGTACCCGTCACACGCCCTGTCGCTTATAGGGATCATGACTGATAGGTATGCATTCATTTAAGGGCTAAAAGTCGTTCCCCAAGTTAGGCGATCTGAGTATGATAGTTGGAGCTCTTAGTTAGGTCGAAAAACCTTTGAGCTTCAGTGTGGATCTTTGTGTTTTAGCTATACTTTAATAACATGAACATTAAGGGTTTCAAAGGGATGGAAGTCAAATTGGATTTGTTGAAAACGGTCACGGAATCGCAGCATTATGAGGAACACAAAAGGTGAGTGCTTCAGAAACATCACCAGAAATGCAAATCGCAATGCACGCAATCGAAGTTGCCTTCGTAGCTCATGGTTGAAGACAAACCCCGCAATCGTATATTATATAGTGGCATCTATTACAAGCCTATAGTCGCTAAATGACACTTCAGGGAATAAAGAATGGAAAAAAAAATCACGGAGGTCTAAGTAAACACCTGGGAGCCTCTCTGGACGAGTTGTCCGGATCTGCTCGTTCTATGCCAGCAAAGCGATACCCTTCCGTTTCTAGGTCACTAATCATTTCTTCGCGTCAGTGCTAGTACCATTTCACAGTGAGAAAAAACGAAAAACACTGCGTAATAACTGAACTCGCCGACAGAGAATGGCCTTTGACTTTTGGTGGGCGGCACAACTATAGAGGCGTCAGAACTGCCACTTGCGAGAGCAGCAGCGCTTTCGCTACTTCCTGTGAAGCCGCGAAAAAAAAAGAATAATCTCATGGTCTGGGACTGAGGACCAGACCTTTTTATAGAAGGGAGGGCACTTGCGGATGCTGGAGCGCGGGGACTGTCTTCAAAATGGGCCGCGGGCAAGGAAGTTACGGGAGATGGGTGGGCCCAGAAAAGTTTGTGTGGGTCACTGAGTGTAAGGAAATGGAAAGGCGTTCAAATATGAGAGCTCATAGAGCTCCGAGTGCCAAAATATTGTGCATCATAAGAATATTTTTTCTAGAAAGTTTCCAGCATTTTAATAAAATTCGCCAAAAAAACATAAAAATTTAAAAGGGGCGTGACCGAGGAGGTGGTGCATAGTGTGGCTATTGAGAAGGTTGCCTCTTATGTGTAGATTCATCCGTGAAGAACCACTGAAAACGGATGTCGGAGGATAAAGTTATAAAGTTCGATAAATCCATCAGCAAGCGGGCGGAG
>MU917651.1:1971-12432 GCA_036418165.1 Cooperia oncophora | reverse complement strand
AACAAGATGTAATCACAATCATTTACTCAATTTTCGTTTCATTTTTCCCACTTTGTTTAATCATCATTTCTTAACATTGTCGCATTAGTCATTCTGGTCTTCTTTCACCAAGGATAACTAGAATAGCACTGATGATAACTAAATGAAATTTTGTATTTATACCCTCAGGGAGTGTCGTTACCTATTGAAATGATTTGAATTCCTTTGTCACTGCTAAATTACCCCGATACCGAGAACACTTTGAACGGCTTTCGTATATCTCCTATACCTCACTTTGATCTGGCTACAGCGCCTTCTTTTCCTACAGGGTAACGATAGACCTCAAAGAGCTAGAAAGGCCTAGAAGCATGACTCGACGGCGTTGACCTCCTTCTATACCCACCCTCTACTCCTCACTTGATTCTATGTCGTCCAGCTACATCCTTTGGAGCAAACTTTGGCACTATGATACCTTTTTGCGAATTTATCGATTCTTAAGCAGTTTGAGCCAGTAGAGAACGCTCAAGGTCTCCTTGGTTCAACACCGGTCAGGTGATATCCCTAAAAAAATTCGAAAGCTCGCGGATCATCGGCAGAAACTATTGGTCGGTGCTTACAACGCTGCGGGGGAGGGAACGTAGCATTAAGAGGGCTACTTGTGCAAGCTGGGACCATCCGAATAGGACAACCGCACTTTAAAATGTCCTTTTACCATTAAATTGTTCCACTTTGTTCCTAAGCAAAGTTCTTATATGACTACTGATATTCCTGTTTTGCACCTTGAGCACTTCAAGAGCCTGATCATTAGCGCCTGGTCTTTGCTTCAAAGAATAGATGCCGTTAAGTTAATATGAATTTACGCTTGAAAATATTGGGTTTCGTCGCTGCAAGAGCTTTTCGCTTGGCCACCGAGATACCGAAAACCAGGGCTGTCAACACATGCAATCGGACTCACGTTGTAGACTCGCGGTGATTCATCAGGATACGCCATTTTAATACCGAACGCCAGCATCGCTGCTTGCATTCCAGTGTTGCAATTTGTCACAATTGGTTGGCCAGCCTTATAACCGTTTTGTAAAAGTACTGAAAGTGGCTATATGAAACAGTTTAGTTGAACTTCGTTGAAATTTCCTTATAGTGGAACATGTGACTCCTTTGAATGCCTACCAAGATAAATTGTAGTAGGTGGGAGAGGTCAAGTGGGGTTTGAGCAATGTTCAGACTTCGGCGTGACGTGCGTTGACAAGCTACGACGAGGCTAGCATTGCAATGGCTCCGTTCCGTCTGTGGCTCCGCTCCCGTGCGTCATCGCAAGGTCTGAACGCTGCGTAACGCGTGTGCGGAATCAAGGATTGACTGATCAGGCATTCCATCCATCTTAAGGCGGTAAATTAAGGGCAAACCCGTCCTCGAGCACACACACACTGACTTTTTCAACAGCTGGCCTCGGCAGATTAGTGTATGGGTCACTTCGCGCAAAGATGGCACTACGATTCCAAATGGAAGTATAAAGCGTGTCGCATCCCATATAGGAACTGATCGCTGACAATGACCCTCTACACCCTCTTGACACTAACAAATTTGATCAACGCAAACACTGGGCTTTTTTAGAATCAAGGCCAGCAATTCCGTTCGAATTGATTCGCTTGCAGCAGATTCCTTCGTTGAAAAAAATGACACTAGGCGTCATTTGTTGGAGGTGCAGGGCACATCGTTGTTGGGGAATCCCCAATAGGGGGGGTCGTATTTGGCCGCCAGGAGAGGGGGGTCGTATTTGGGCTGGGAAAAATTTATTTTGATAGTTGATTTTTCTCGCTTCACGGACGTTGTAAAAGGAAAGGAGGGTCGTACTTAGTCATTTTGTTGGGAGGGGGGGTGTCGTATTTACGTTTTCAGCCTTGTAGGAGAGGTGGTTGACTTTTGGTGATTTTCCTGTTTCATGCGTACTATATGCCCTCCCCTCCCTCCTTCCCCTTCCGCTCGACGGCTTGAATCGATGAGGAGGGACAGAGGGCCGGAGGTGGGGGGAGATCGTACCACTCAACTAAAATCCCCAACCAATGATGTGCCCTGTGGAGGTGAGAACCTCTATAGTTATAGTGAGGGCATCGACGGGAATTACCAATTGATGTTCTAGCCAAGACAGTAGCGGGTAGAACATCGCTGGCGCAGCAGTTTTCACGTACCCTGACGGTCAGGATACCCAGTACTCCACTCTCGTTGAATACGAACGAACTAACCTTGCCGAATCTCCTCAGGAGATTTCATTACTCCGTTCTCATTCACAAGTTCAGCTGCTGGGACGTTCTTATAGCCGGGAATGTTGCTGCCACTTACTCCTTAACAAAAACGTTCAAAAGTACCATTAAATTTTGATATACTGGTGCGAAACATATACGAGACTTTAGGAACAGCAATATTCAGCGTTCTAAAGCAAGAAAACCCACTGAAGCGCCTTACTACACTCTGCATCTCTGAGATGCGGTAGGCGTGGCTGTGTATGTTATTTGAACATGACAAGTATAGGTTATTCTTAGGATAATTTATGACAACTATCATCTTGTCTTGTGTTGAACGAAATAACGAAAGTGAAAGTTTGAAAGTATAAAATAAAGTATACAGTTTTTGTGAAACGGTAGCAATATCGCATCACAAAGGCAGACGTCGCCAGGTTCAAGTAAAGTACGTAGTCACGCTCACCACATCTCAGGGATTTGGAGCATATGTGCAAAGTATAACCCTCGGCTACGAGGACCTATACACTACCTCATCTAAAGGACAGCAGCAGACTGTCTTTGCAGGTAATACCTATCGCCGGACTCAACTAAAAGAGACGTTGATAGACTGGAATGCATAAGCAGGAAACAAGAAAAGTTATGAAAAAAAAACTGCGGAGAGGTACCAAGCAAAGGAGGAGAGGTGCAAGAAGAAAAATCCGTACGAAAAAAAAACAGTGACTTTCACAGAAAAATGAAAAATTGTTATGATTATGAACTACAAACATATGGAGCAGCCATCTAAATACACTTACGAACCTAGACGTTGAGAACTGACTGCATGGAACAGTGAGGACTGTAGCATAATACATTACCTTACTTTTGCATGGACTAGCCAATTAGGATGACTTCGGAGTGAAGCCTGATAAGCAACAAGGGGTGTCATCATGACACAAGGGGTACATGGATCGAAACTTACCCGAAATTGTCCCAGGTCATGTCTGGAAGGGTAAAAATGTTAATCAAAATACCACGCGTTACTTACAGATTTGTTCGCGACGAAAAGACACATTCGAGTGTTGCTCTCATAAATGCAAAATAGAGTTATAGTCCGGTTCGTCTGGCGGACAAAGCGCGCGTAACGCGGGATGACGTGCGCGATGCCTAAACCCGGTTTCTCAACCATGCGAGCAAGTGACAAGTCTTGTATCATGTGCGTACATATCACCATTTTTACGCAACTGGCTGTCGATACTCGCTCAACAAGCTGGGCAAAGAAGAGGTTTGGCGCGTGACACAAACACTGCCTGACACGCCCCTTCTTCCGCAGCGAACCAGAGTCTGTGTCTAAGATGCAAAATGAGGGGCATAGCCCGAAAGAGCTTTATTTCATTTACCAACTTACATTTTCGATGCAACTCAGTTCCTTGCTCCGGCATTCTAAAGCCTTCAGTGGCTGACAAAGTTAAGGAAACCAATCAAGGTTCAACCAACGATTAAGTGGCCTCTTTAAGATTCTTGCTGGTTGATAAGTAAAATCCAACTGTAAATCCTCGAGAATACTATTAAAAAACTATACGATAAGATCTCAGGCCCTGTTTCCTCCGTGCTCATCTGAACTGACCACGTATGCGAGCATCCAGAAAGTTCACCTACAATAATCAGTAGGATAGAAAGCACATCAATTCGAAGCAGAATTGACGTAGAGTTCACATCTGAAAATGGATTTACAGCCTTGTTCACTACTGATGCTGGGCCGCGTCAGAAGGCTTTGGCGCATCGCCAACATTCTCCACCCAACGCTTGCCCCTTCAACAACCAGTGGAGAACTGACCTGGTCACCATTCCCGCGCTAACGACAACGTCACCGGGAGCCTCCCTTGGCCCCAGGTATGGGCTGTACTGCCCCTGATGTTCATAAGCACGTGTCGTGTGTATCGTGAGAATACATACTACAGATCAGGCCAGCTGTTTCTTATTCTCCATGGTCGTACCTTAGCGGAACGAGTAGTGCTCACTGTTCTCCTGTGAGTCATATTAAGGGAAAGTGTCAGGTCTCTCCTGCCGCATCATAATCTCCTAGATTTCTATCTTGTTCGCCTCACTGCTTTGAAGCATTTCTAAAAAAAAAGCAACCTGATCCAAGACATCTGCAACATTTATCAGAAAGATTACTAGCAACAGGGAGAACGTGAGGTGCCAGCGAAGACTCGAACCTCGACGTCACGCTTATCGGGCCAGGTACTAAACCGCTAGACTACAGGGGCTCTCCCAAGTCAAAGTTTAAAGACGAATTTCACGCCCAACTCAATTTGGAATCCTGGACCTTGCCATATGTAAGATGAAGGGGTCCGCATGCAGTAGCGTGCCAATTTCTCAGCTTGGGGAAAAAATGCACGGGAGAAAAGAGGGGAGTGCAGGAGATACTGATACCCGGATGCCGTCTCCACACTCTACCCCGCGCTCCCGCCACTGATAGCACGTCTAATCACAGCCGAACGCGTTACCCGTCTATACACCTAAGCATCACAACCGTCAAGGTCCGTTCCGTGTATTGGATAAACAGCAATATCTTACTTCGTCTGTCCGTTCCATATATTCTTTTCCATCCTCCTTTTTCTGCAATTCCTCGAAGGTAATATTGTTTGCGGCAACATGATCCTTCGCCTTCCAATTTCCTGTCTAAAAAGTATCATTAAATCGAAACTACCCAAGCAGCCAACCATATAACGACTGTTTAAGAGTTACTGGAAGTTGCACGTCTTCGGTACTGATTTCAAGTCCTTTCTTCACCCACTGATGCAAGCCACCGTCAAGGACTGATGATTTCTCGTGACCATAAGACTGAAACCAGTTATCTTGTCTTTAATGGTCGGAACACGGAAAAAAGGAGTGCCGTGCGTTTTGATAAGTCTTCCTGTGCATACACGACATTGTCGGTGAAAAGGTTTATTATGCCAGACGATTTCGACTGATTCGTCTCCATTAAGGCCTCCTACCAACCTCGTTTGCAAGAACAACTCTGACACTTTACAAAACATCCAATGCCGAGGTTTTACGAAGAGAGAAGTTCGGACACCACTAGAAGTGCTTGCCTTTAACAACCAAGCAAACTTTGTACTGTACTCCATTCCTCCTCGATCGTCTCGAGAGTATAGGATTATATGCTCTCCATCATTCACGCCAATCATCTGAAGGAAGAAAAAGATTGGAACTCAAGTTTCTCGAAGAGGTGCGAAATCAAGATATTGATTGCTGGTCACATCAAAACTCGCCTGCATAAACTTCTCAAAAATTTCCGGTGGATAGAGGGCAAATCGCTCGTACTGCGATGGATACATGGCCGTGCTCGGTGACGCATGAACTGCTTGGGGGATGTGTGCGGAGAGATAAAGCGCCTTCGACCTGAACTGAGAAGTTTACGATATGTACCACTTTCAGAATATCCCATCTGTACACTCCAGCAACTGCTATTTCCAAATTGCAACATTCTTATTAAATTACTCCAGCTCTATTAAGCTCTCATCGGCGGATGAGTAGTTGTATTGCTCATAAGAAAAATGCATCACTAGGTCTATCCAACAAATGCCACTTGTTTCTCAGGGTTCATTACGCTTCAGAAGGTCATGGCCAAGTCTGTTCGTCTCGTATTCCGCAGTTTCAGAATACCAGTCGGCTCGCCGGCGCGCTTCCTTCTGTGATAGGTTATGGCCCGGCTTCGACGGGCGGGCGCGGCTTTGCTGCGCGTACCTTTTTTGTTGTGCTGCAATGCTCGGCTCAATTTTAGTTCCTCTCTCATCTGTACGCATGGTCTAAGTAAATTTATGTAGTAGTGGTAAGGAGCGTCGAGCAGGTGCACAGTTGAGAGGAAAGTCAGGCATTAATCAAGTACTCTGACAAAACAAAAGAAAGATCGCGCGTGCCGACTACATCAGAACACATTAGAACATACCCCGCCCACGACAAGCACGCCCACATTTCTCAACCGGCGACTCTTCGCTGACCCTAATCTGCTTTTTTCCGGTCTCTGGAGTGCTCTGGAACCGAGCTACAAATTTTTGATGAGCACATTATGTTTCCTCCGATCACAGTGGGCGGGCCTCAACATACCTCAGGCATGCAAAACTCTCCCCGGATATTGCCCTCCTACATCGACTATTTTGCTATTTCTAAACTCTCTCGGGAACCTTGTTACTGAATTTTGTGGGGAGCACCGCCCATCTGGAGTACGCCCCGTCCATTCCGGGTGTGTCTCCCCAGTTAGTCTGGCAACCCCTTGCCAACTTTATTCCTACTTTTTCCCATCTCTGGGCTGCTCTGGAAGCGAATTATGAATTTTTGTCTCGAGTTCCAATCTTTTTCTTCCTTCAGATGATTGGCGTGAATGATGGAGAGCATATAATCCTATACTCTCGAGACGATCGAGGAGGAATGGAGTACAGTACAAAGTTTGCTTGGTTGTTAAAGGCAAGCACTTCTAGTGGTGTCCCGACTTCTCTCTTCGTAAAACCTCGGCATTGGGATATTTGATTAAAGTTATCAAAATTGTCTGCAAACGAGGTTGGTAGGAGGCCTAAATGGAGACGATTCCAGTCGAAATCGTCTGGCATAATAAACTTTCACCACCAATTTCGTGTTGCACAGTAAGACTTATCAAACGCACGCCACTCCTTTTTTTCGTGTTCCGACCATTAAAGACAAGATAACTGGTTTCAGTCTTATGGTCACGAGAAATCATCAGTCCTTGACGGTGGCTTGCATCAGTGGGTGAAGAAAGGACTTGAAATCAGTACCGAAGACGTGCAACTTCCAGTAACTCTTAAACAGTCGTTATATGGTTGGCTGTTGGGTAGTTTCGATTTAATGATACTTTTTAGACAGGAAATTGGAAGGCGAAGGATCATGTTGCCGCAAACAATATTACCTTCGAGGAATTGCAGAAAAAGGAGGATGGAAAAGAATATATGGAACGGACAGACGAAGTAAGATATTGCTGTTTATCCAATACACGGAACGGACCTTGACGGTTGTGATGCTTAGGTGTATAGACGGGTAACGCGTTCGGCTGTGATTAGACGTGCTATCAGTGCGGGAGCGCGGGCGGAGTGTGGAGACGGCACATCCGCGGTAATCATTACTCTCCTGCACTCCCCTCTTTTCTCCCGTGCATTTTTTCCCCAAGCTGAGAAATGGCACGCTACTGCATACGGACCCCTTCATCTTACATATGGCAAGGACAGGATGCCAAATGAGTTGGGCGTGAATTGGTCTTTAAACTTTTAACTTGGGAGAGCCCCTGTAGTCTAGCGGTTAGTACCTGGCCCGATAAGCGTGACGTCGAGGTTCGAGTCTTCGCTGGCACCTCACGTTCTCCCTGTTGCTAGTAATCTTTCTGATGAATGTTGCACATGTCTTGGATCAGGTTGCTTTTTTTAGAAATGCTTCAAGCATGAGGCAAAAAAGATTAGAAAGGCGGAGATTAGATGCGCAGGAAAGACTGACCTTTCCCTTATATGACTCACAGGGGACAGTGCAGCACTACTCGTTCCGCATAGGTACGGACCGTGGAAGAATAAGAAAACAGTGCCTGATCTGAATATGATATTTTCTCACCGATGACACAGACACGTTGCTTATGACACAGGGGGCAGTGACAGCCCATATCTGGGGCCAAGGGAGGCTGCCCGGTGACGTTGCGTTAGCGGGGAACTGGTGACCAGGTCAGTTCTCCACTGGTTGTTGAAGGGGCAAGCAGTTGGTGGAGAATGGGTTGGCGATGCGCCAAAGCCTTCTGACGCGCCCCAGCATCAGTAGTGAACAAGGCTGTAAATCCATTTTCAGATGTGAACTCTACGTCAATTCTGCTTCGAATTGATGTGCTTTCTATCCTACTGATTATTGTAGGTGAACTTTCTGGATGCTCGCATACGTGGTCAGTTCAATGGCACTGAGGAAACAGGGCTGGATCTTTATCGTTGGTTTTTTAATATTTCTCGAAGGATTTCAGTTGGATTTGCGTTAATCAACAGCAAGAAGTTCTTAAAGAGCAGGTCACTTAATCGTTGGGTTGAATACCTTGATTGGTTTCCTTAACTTTTTCAGCCACTGACAGGCTTTAGAATGCCGGAGCAAGAGCTGAGTGTCATCGAAAAATGAAGTTGGTAAATGCAATAAAGGCTCTTTCGGGCTAATGCCCTCATTTTGATCTTAGCACACAGACTTTCTGGTTCGCTGGGATGAAGCGTGTCAGGCAGTGTCTGTGCACGCGCCAAACATGTTCTCTGCCAATTTGTTGAAGCGAGTATGCGACAGCAGTTGGTAGAAAATGGGTGATATGTAGGACATGATACAGACTTGTCACTTGCTCACTGGTGGGGAACCGGGTTTGGCACCGCCGCACTCATCCCGCGTGACGCCGCTTTGTCCGCCAGACGAACCGGACTATATACTCTATTTTGCATTTATGAGAGCACACTCGAATGTGTCTTTTCTCCGCGAACAATCTGTAGTAAGCATGGTATTTTGATTAACATTTTTACCCTTCCAGACATGACCTGGGACAATTTCGGGTAAGTTTCGATCCATGTACCCCTTGTGTCATGATGACACCCCTTGTTGCTTATCAGGCTTCACTCGAAGTCATCCTAATTGGCTAGTCCATGCAAAAGTCGAAAATTTCCTGTATGCTACAGTCCTCAATGTTCCATGCAGTCAGTTTCTCAACGTCTAGGTTCGTAGTGTATTAGATGGTGCCCATATGTTGTAGTTATAATCATAACAATTTTTCATTTTTCTGTGAAGCCACTGTTTTTTTTCGTAGGATTTTCCTTCTGTGCAGCCCTCTTCTTGCTTGGTACCTCTCCGCAGTTTTTTTTTCATACTTTTCTTGTTTCCTGCTTATGCATTCCAGTCTATCAACGTCTCTTTTAGTTGAGTCCGGCGATAGGTATTACCTGCAAAGACAGTCTGCTGCTGTCCTTTAGATGAGGTAGTGTATAGGTCCTCGTAGCCGAGGGTTATACTTTGCACATATGCTCCAAATCCCTGAGATGTGGTGAGCGTGACTACGTACTTTACTTGAACCTGGCGACGTCTGCCTTTGTGATGCGATATTGCTACCGTTTCACAAAAACTGTATACTTTATTTTATACTTTCAAACTTTCACTTTCGTTATTTCGTTCAACACAAGACAAGATGATAGTTGTCATAAATTATCCTAAGAATAACCTATACTTGTCATGTTCAAATAACATACACAGCCACGCCTACCGCATCCCAGAGATGCAGAGTGTAGTAAGGCGCTTCAGTGGTTTTCTTGCTAATAGAAGCGCTGAATTGCATTCCTAAAGTCTGCGTAATATGTTTCGCACCAGTGACATAAATTAATGTACTTTGACGTTTTTGTTAAGGAGTAAGTGGCAGCAACATTCCCGGCTATAAGAACGTCCCAGCAGCTGAACTTGTGAATGAGAACGGAGTAATGAAATCTCCTGAGGAGATTCGGCAAGGTTAGTTCGTTCGTATTCAACGAGAGTGGAGTACTGGGTATCCTAACCGTCAGGTACGTGAAACTGCTGCGCCATCGATGTTCTACCCGCTACTGTCTTGGCTAGAACATCAATGGGTAATTCCCATCGATGCCCTTACTATATAGATTATAGAGGTTCTCACCTCCAACAAATGACGCCTAGTGTCATTTTTGTCAACGAAGGAATCTTCTGCAAGCGAATCAATTTGAACGGAATTGCTGGCCTTGATTCTAAAAAACCCAATGTTTGCGTTGATCGAATTTGTTAGTGTCAAGAGGATCATTGTCACTCATGAGTTCCTATATGGGATGCGACACGCTTTATACTTCCATTTGGAATCGTAGTGACATCTGACCCATACACTAATCTGCCGAGGCCAGCCGTTGAAAAAGCAGGTGTTTGTATCCTCGAAGACGGGTTTGCCCTCAGTTCACCGCCTCAAGAAGGATGGAAGGCCTGGTCGGTCAATCCTTGATTCCGCGCACGCGTTAGGCAGCGTTCAGACCTTGCGATGACGCACGGGAGCGGAGCCATGGACGTGTATCGGTCGGCGTCGGTCGCTAGTGTTTAGAAGTCTAGGAGGAGAGGAGGGTACGCGTTGCTCAATTACACCGCCTGCTACCCTCCTGTTCTTCTATACTCTCTCAAAACGCTGGCGATTTGCGCCTATCAATACAATTTAACTGCGTTCACGTGTATAGCACTGGAGCGCCGTTGCAATGCTAGCCTCGTCGTA
>MU917647.1:11546-29086 GCA_036418165.1 Cooperia oncophora | reverse complement strand
GGCGCCAAATGGCGCCGGCGGCCGAAACAGGTGTCATATTCGCAGTCAGGACATTAAATAACCGCACTATGCAGACTTACACCGGTACTGGTAAGAAAGTGGTGGCGCCAAATTGGCGCATGGCGCCGAATGGCGAAATGATGTCGGCGCCATAACTGGACGTCATATTAGTGATCGAGACAGTGAGTAGCCATAGGCAATGTTCCAGCAGAAATATTTTTGAGAGTTTCTGAGCTGCTGGCGTTGCTAGTTGGACGTGTCTAGGACCCTTATAAGTTCTCGTTGGTCCGCTGTTTGCATAAACTAGTAAAAGCATGAAGACTTTTCCACTGAGAGGTCCCTTGAAAAGCTTAAACTATTTCTGAAGTTTCAGAAATGCCCCCGCCACATAAGGTGGACATGGTCCCACGGTGCCCATCGCTAGTGGCGGACATTGTCACGAACGACCTCAGAGAGTAAACATTTACTGAGTGGACACGGTAATGCTGTGATGAGATAATGGTAACAGAACGGATAGTATCGAAGCACTGCTACAGTTCTGAACACCGCAACAGGTGGAGGAGATGAACGACTGGACAATCGCTTAAATATTTGTTGCTCAGAGGACATGGCCAGGGTAACTCGTGATAACACACTTATCGCTTAACATTATCTTATCAAGGTAACGTGAGTAATAAAAAGAGACGTCTTACATCAGTCCATAGCATCCCACTATAATGACGTTTGGCACATTGACGTAATCCGCTAAACAGCTACATATGTACTTGGTGGTTATAGCCGTATATAGTCGGGATAGTGGGGCGTCGCCTACGTTTTTCTTCATTTGCAGGAAATCTAGTCAGCCATTTTTATTCCATTCACGGTAAAGTAAACACGCCTACAATTTAGTCGTTCTATGGAGTGTGAGCCATATATTTATCCACGGCATTTAGGCGCAGTAGTAATCATACGGACTATAAGTGATATTTTTCGGGTCACGTTGACACAGTGTTTCCATTTCTTTCGAAGCATTCAGCTCATTTACTTATGTATTTACTGAGTTGTTTAAAAAGGTTCCCGTTATTTAGTTCGGCAGCTAGCCAAATGAAAAGTGCTCTGAATTTTCCAATGAAAACGAACTGACCTATGTCCACATATACCACTGTTTTCGTAGTATTGCGTTACGACTATGGCACGGAAAATCGTTACAAGTTTGATTGCTTCTGTTTACGAATTCAGAAAGCAAGGGAAAAACGCGGTAGATAACATACGTGTAGATGGGTCCTGCCACTGTCTCTTACAACACAGCAAAAGTCTGTTTCCGAAGCTTCCAAAATGGGGAACTAACTGCGGTCTGGAAGACCAGAAGTAATGGATTAGGAGCGCCTTCTGGGCAGGGCATGCCATCGTTGTGATAAGCACAACAGGGGAGGTCATATTTGACCTCGAAGGAGAGGGGGAAGGGCGTAAGCGATATTCAGATGTCGTACTCAGCGCTTCAACGATGAAAGAACTTATCCATGGTGAAGAAATCTGAAGAAACACACGCAAGACAGAAAGCAACCCGGCCCACGCGCAGAAATGGGTGTAACGGGGGAGACGGGCAAGAGAATTCGGCAATTCGCTGCCTGCCGGCGAACAGGCGATGGGCGTGGCGTTTTCCTTATAACCTCGTATTAACCTCTGACTGGAGCCGCGGAACTTCATGTGACCGCCTCACTGCAGACATTCATGACCATTTTCGGTTCTGAATTGCCTACTGTCGCCATCTACTACCTGTAACCATCGTCATTTGCGGGGCGCAACGTCGCACGCGGCGCCGCTCACACTGCGGGTAGTATTAGGTTGTCCGGAAAGTTCTCAGCGTTTTGGGTGTTTCACTTTAAACGATCGTAACTTTTTTAATACTCATCGGATTTAATCGAAATAGGCACCATTCGAATCAGCACACTTTTGCCAATGTGACAGCAGTCGAGAAATCCCATCAAAATAAAAAACTGGGTGGTCGAAAATTCACGAAATCCACGAAGGCTTTTTTGCCTGGTCCTGATTGATGAAGTATTTTTCAGCAAGGAAGTTCTGAAAATGTTTGAAAAGGTGATAGTCGGTTGGTGAAAGGTCTGGAGAATATGGTGGGTGTGGTAGAACTTCAACCCCCAATTCGTTCAATTTATGGATAGTGATTTGTGAAACGTGTGGGCGGGCGTTGTCATGCAAAGGAATCGGACCCTTTCTTTTGAGTGTTGGCTGCATCTGACAAAATTTTCGGTACAATTCGTCGATTTCTTCACAGTAGGGTTCTGCTGTGATGGTTTGGCCTGGTGATAAAAAGTTATAGTGGATCACACCAGCCGATGACCACCAAGCCGTGACCCAGAACCTTTTTTTCGTGAGGGTTCGGCTTTGAAAATTACCTCGGTGGTTCGTCGAAATCCAACCACTGTCCGGAACGTCTCCTGTTATCATACATGACCCATTTTTCATCACAGGTGACAATTCGGCCCAAAAACAGGTCGTTTCTGCTGCGCAAAAGCAATGCAGAAGGAACCTCGAGACGTGCCGATTCCTGCCGGTCACTCCGATTGTGGGGCACCCAATTGTCGAGTTTTTTCACCTTCCCAATGCGTTTCCAGACCATCTGCAACAGTGGATTTGCCAAGGCCTAGCTCTTCTGCTATCTCTCGAACTGTTTGGGATGGGTCAGCCTCCAAATCCCCCTAAAATCCTCGTCAGATATTGCTTTAGGTCGACCGCTATGAGGTTCATCTTCAAGGCTGAAATCTCCAGAACGAAATTTGTTGCCATTGCCGCACAGTGCTTTCTCTAGCACTATTGGGCCCCCACACCTGGTTAATTTGTTGAGCTGTTTCGATTGCGGATTGCCCCAATTTATAGTCGAAGAAAAAAGCAAGAAATGGTGAAAGGGCAATTATACAACACCATCAGCTAGCGCAAGAAATTCTCTACAGATGTGCTCAAAACTAACATTTCACAAATCTGAGAACGGTTTCGAGTGTTTGAAGATTTTCTCTTTCTGAAAACCTCTTGAACTGTTTCTGAAGCTCTCGGGATTCATGAGATCTCGCTATGGGGATTTCTTGAGGAACACTCCAGCTGAGCGCGAAATAACCCGTTTTCCTGTGTACCGAGGGTTGCCAAGTGAGCGTGTTCGAATAGCCAGGAACGCATGTAGAACGTATCCTGTGGTGGAGCAGGAGCAGGATATGGTTCGTTTAGCGCCGATCACGCCAACTTTGGATGCGCCGCGCACTGAGGGCCGCGCAGAGGTGATGGGATGGTGCAACTTGTGCGTAATGTCTGTTCACGCGAGCAAATGTGTCTATAAGGTTCAGGGAGGTCCATGGCGAGCCTGTGCACTTGTTTACAGTGTTTTCCGTTGCGTATGATGGAACATGTCCCTGTCAACGCTGCTTGCCAAGATTCGTGCTCCGCCAATCGCTGACTCCGATAAAGGAGACCAACTGCTGGAAAACGTCTGATATGAACGATATGGTAGTCCTGTCGCTTGTCGAGAAAAAAACAGGTTGGCTCAGCGCCAAGCGCGACGCCATATCATTGGCAGCGAACCAGAGTTTGAGTTGTACTGTTTAGTCACCAACGGACTTACGAGATAATGTCGACTTATTAATATTTGCAGTTATTTCGGATTAGTTTGATGAATGAAAGTTTTGTACTATTTTTTTGCATATCCGAGTTCTCTACAAAGCAAGTTTTGTACAGGACTCAGCACATTGACAATTTGCGCTGCTACACAGTTACTAGGCTGCCGCTGCACTCACTACGACCCCCCCCTCTCCTGGCGCGCCAAATACGACCCCCCTGTTGGGGATTCCCCAACCAACGATGTGCCCTGTCTTGAAAAAGGGGGTTTATCAAGCAATGGTGAAACGGCAATTATACCATCAGATAGCGCAAGAAATTCTCTACAGGATGTGCTACTGAGAAGCAAGGCAGAATGAGTTTTTAATCAGCAGTGAATGTACAAAAAATAGGTGCACAAAAAACGGCTATGAGACTTTCGGGGAGAGGTGAGTGGAGTGTGTGTGAGCTATAATACCCGGGAATGGGCGATGACAGGAATTAACGATGGGTGGCCTCACAGGGAGGTCAATGGAATTAATTTACAGATAAAAATACACTTTCAACCCTTCTGGTCGCAGGAGCACTTCTACTTGCATGGAGAAGGCCCTAATCTAGTAGTTGCACGTTCCCAATACCTCCGCGTGAGAGCCCTGTGCATGGCACATTACAGAGGTGTTGCAATGCCACCCAATGAACTATAACCTGATAGCCTTGAACAGAAGCATGTGTTTCAGAAGCATCAATACTAACAAACGAACTGGGAGTTTATGGCGTCGGTGGGGTGGGTTTTTTTCTTGTTGTTACAAAAGAGGTTGCGTAGAGATCACAACAGGGGATTTTTCCGACATATAGGCAGGCTAGGATAAAGTGAACCGCCTGCTGAAAAGTAGAAACCTCGAAGTTCGTCACAGCTTTTTGTTTTACAAATGGCCTTGCATGAAGATATTTATGGCAATGCAACACGTAAACTTATAAATGACCCCCAATAATCACAAGGGATCACAACGGAGAGAAACCTTTGAAAAGACCTTTTTGAAATCGGACATGGACTATTCTGAGACTTTTTTGAAATCGCCTCAAAAACTGCAAAGTAATAAGTGTCAACCAGGTGCTGCACAGCCTGCTCTTGAAGGAAGTTATGGATGTTCAAGCGAAGGGTACTTTCGGAGTGCTTGGCTTGAGACTGCATCCAAACCGTGAAATAGCTTGCTCCAGCACCACAGCACAAAGCGCGCTCACCTTTGAATGACGCACTGAACCACAGCAATTATATTCAGTGCTGGCACTCGCATTTTCCCCGCATTTTTAATTCTTTCCTTGTGTTTTTTTAAATTCATTTGCAACTTGTTACGTTTTTAATTTATGGTTTATATATGGCTATTTTTCATCTTTCTCATATTTATTCTTGATTAACGTCGCGTCTTTTTTTGTCCTTTATTTTCGCAGATCTTCCATTTTTCGGTGTTTATTTGTCCGCTGCTGATCTGGTCCGCTTCTACGGAATTAGAGCGACACGGGAGGGGGATCGTATCGAGACCTTTTCAGAGGGGAATCGTATCTAGGAGAAATTAAAACAACGCATTGGCGTGCCCTGCTTCCGGGGAAGTTTGATGGCAGTTAGCACGATAAATCTCTAAAAAGAGTAGGACTGATACCGCCTGGTAGGACAGGATTCCGCGACCAATAAGCAGGTGCTGCGTAGCGCCTTTTCTGAGGGAGGCACCCTTAGAAGGGCCATATCGAGCTACAACATTACGACCCGAGCGCCCACCATGCCCGCCCGCTCACACAATGGGACGTACGACGCTCCGTATTGCTCTTATTTACAAAGTATAATATGAAGCGAAGAGATTGGTATGAAGTGGCTGCGGTGCTGCATGGATATATGGGAACGTACATGCAACCGTTCCCATCGTAGCGGTTATTGGCAAGATGTCTACGGACAACTCGTCCGAAATTGTCATTATAGTCGGAGGTTTTTCTTCGCAGGTTTTTGAATCGTTTAACGTCTTTTTTTGCATTTCCCACTATATGGCACCCTGTTAGCATTTTAGACCAATTAACAAAATAACGTGCCAACTGCCTTTGGGAGGATCGCCGACGCAATACCGTTTGCTGGCAGAGGAACTTAGATACCGTCTTAACATCATAGCTGGCTACGTGCGTGCCCTTACCGATATCGTATTAACGGCCACCAGCCAAAGATGCGGCAGGATGCATGCACGAACTTCTTACTTTTCGGTGAGCTCCTCTTGGCTCGACCACTTGCAGATCCAGAAGAGATCCTACGTTTGTGACTGGCCTCAACCGACTGCTACCTATTTTCCTGTGTGTCAGGGTGTCCGGAGGATTTCGAAGAAATTCGGCCATTTTATTCAACACGTATAACAACATTAGCAGTGGAAATCCAGTAGTCAAGATCGACCCTCCCCACCCCCCCCCCCAACCGTTAGGCAGACGTCGTGGCCCTCTAGCAGCCACAATGCTCTCTCTAATCTAGCAGCCACAATGTCTCTCTACCGTACTAGGGCAGACGATCGGTACTTCTCCCCAGAAGGAAGGAAGCCGAGACGCGGTCCAGTCATCGACCACACGCTTGATGTCCTGAGGTTGTTGGACACCTTGCCCTCGATAGGCTACGGTTAGGCGAATATAAAGTATGGGACAGGCATTGGTTTCAAGCTTCTCCAGCTTATACCTTATCGCCTTCGCGTGACATCGACGGGTGTTATCCAGGACGATGTGAAAATTAGAAACTCAGGGTGCCGCCCCAGCCCCCCTCGGCGTAGCTGCCCACATAATATTAATGGTGTACAGCAGTACCTTCCGGAAGAATCACATAGTACATGCGGTCGGTGGAGCTGGAGAAAAACCAGAGCTGTTTTCTTGGAGTGGTGAACTCGCTTTGGAACGGGCTCTGGCTTTTGACATGTTCAGTTTCCTGTCTGGTTTTTCGTATGAAATCTACTTTTCGTCCTAACAATAAGCTGTTACGCATCGACCTTCACCACATGTCCCCCTGTGGAGAGACCGCAAAATAGGTTCGGACAGAACCGGCGCAAAAGCCATTTTTTTCAAGAATGCTGTGAACAGTGGACCGGGGATAGGAGACGCTTGTAGCTTGTTTCTGCTAAGCTTCGGGTAGAATGGTTCATCTCAGAAACCAGAACGACGTCAGAGGCGGAAAATAGAGTGCGTGCGCATCGAGGTGCTCCATAAATAAACTCTCCCTCTGTAAAGCGACTGAACCTCATGTAGCTGGTAACAAGGGAGGGTGCACTGTCGCACATTTCTTGATTGATAACTATGAAGGAATGACGAGATATAATACCGATCGGCCAACTGTTTTAATCTACAGGATATTCCCTTTTTAATTCCTTTTTTCCTTTTTTAGTTTCATCCGCAGCTCACCTCGTCACCTTCTCGCGCTACGCTTTTTCAAAAAGAGACTGCGGACATTTCGCGGAACGTTCCAGTCATCCTCATAGATTTGGCTCGAATCTTGCCTCGGAGGTAACTTCACCGTTCATCAAGAATGTAACACCCGTTTTTGGCACAAAGACATCCTCCCGGCACCAGTGACTCCAAAAACCCACGTACCCCACCTTCGTAGAAAACTTGTCGTACAAAACTACTTCCGCACGGCGGAACGTTCAGAACAACTGGCAGAACAAGTTTTGATGGATTCAAGCCCAACGGTCGGAAAGGGAGCTGTTTGAAGGCAACGCCCGCGTTCATTGAGGTTCCTACATCCTCCTTAGATATCGCAGCTTTGTCGAAGGGTGGAGGATGTAGCTCGCTGGTCAAAAATACGAGAGGATGGCGTCACCCGCTTGTGAAGAGGATGCCTGCCCCGCCCACTTGGCTGCCATAACTGCTTTGGCTTAGCCATTCAAAGGCTGAGCCTGCTCTCAAGATCGCAGTATTGAAGAAAAAAGCAGAAAAAGCATGGAAAAATGCGCTATATGGAACCCGCTGGCCAGGTGCGGGGCGGCCGACTCTTCCCTAGCAAACGGCGTTGTCCTCTCGCCTTTTTGAGATGCAAAACTAGTACATACTGCATGCTTATGGGAAGGGCTATGATATCCAGAGAGGGTGCGGGAACATCAGGAACCTGGGCGCTGCCTTTTAGTGATGCCGAAGTTTTTTTTCTTGGCTCTGTGAATATATCCTGAGAGCCCCTGCACACAAAAAAAAATGAACGCAGTTCTTCTCTGTTGTGCACGGTACAGTTTGCAGAAAACCGGTAGCAGTAGAGACCGCGGTTATCACTAGTTGGCTCACCTTCCCTCCGCATCAGGGTCATTTTCTTAAAGACAGCTGCGCTCAAGTAGTACATGGTCGTCCTTTCTTGTGCAAGTAGCACAGCCCCCAGCTAGAGACTGTCCCACTCTCTGCGACTCCATAGGCGAGGGGCGAAGGGTACTACGGCTTGCTGAGATGCCCTCTGATTTGGCGGGCCACCCAGGGGTGTATGTTTCGCGCGATTTTTTTTGTCGTCCACGCGTCAGAACATGTCAGACAAACCGACTTCCAGGTGAGGTAACTCGTCCAAACTTCAGACTAATGTATTTCCCTAACTGGTAATTAGGAGAAAACTTATTGTTAGAATAATGAGCACTATAACCAAAAGTGACGGCTTTCGATAGACTGCAAATTACGAAAACCCTTATAGTTCAGTGATTTGGACAAGTTATCCGGTAGGCGTGTACCTGTCAAACACGGTAACGGCCATGAAATCGCGCCAAACGGCCGCGTCCCCCACCCAGTTGTTCTTTGTTGGGGCGGCGGGCAATAACCGGGATTGCAAGTCATTTTTGCGGCCGCGCTGGTGCCCATAAATAATTCTGCTCTCCTTTATCACATTTCATTTATTGAGAGCACATACAGTCAAATGCAACCCATCTCGTACGGTAAAACGCATAAAGAATCACGAGTGATGCAATTTTTGTGGTGCAAAAGCTCGACTTGCAACATGCACTAAAAGCCGCTCGCTGCCGTGCCCCAAATTCGGACGCCGTGTTTTTGGAAGTTTTTTTTTTGCCTTCTCAAGAGTTTTTCTTCCGAGTTTTTGTTGTTTTCGTATTCTTTTCTTTGCATTGGATGACATCCACTACTGGGAGATGTAATAAAGGGATTTGTGAGCCAGAGGTTGCACAAAAGCCATAGGGAACTGTGACTGTTAGGGAGCGATTTTGTTTATGGTGTTCTTGGGGACTTTTTTTTGCTTTCTTCCTTCTTTGGATAATTACTTACCAACTACTGTTTCATAATTGAAAAGCAACTACCCATGACACTTTTATCGCGGGAGCTGTCTTTAAGTACTTGGGAATTTTACCAGTAATGGGAAGGATAAATCGGTACATTGCAGAGGCACTGTGGCAAGTGACACTTTACCAGACGCGCGGTTCGGCTGTCAACGACCGGCTCAGTTCCCACCCAAATTAATGGACTCGTTTAGCATCCGGGGACGATGAACTGTTACGGAATTAGTCTGGGACGATAAGAACACTCACTTTTGCATCAGCTAATCCCGCAGGTTATTGTGTAGGGTATCTCGCAAACAGCTAGCCTCTACTATTCCGAATGAAAGTGGATTGCCTGCGACGTCCGAAGAACGGAGTGACCAATGGCGAAGACTTTATCTTTTTAATATATGGTGGGCAACCCCATTGCGAAACTCCCCTTCCGCTCGAAAAGTTAGTCCCGCATGAAGGCAGCAGAGCTCCAGAAGAGATATGCACCAAGTTGCCGCGCAAGCAACTCCTTTAAACGAATGGCTATTATCAACCAGCTCATAAACCATTACTTGAACATGCGGTGTCAAAGTAAAGCTGCTCTCTCCCTTCGATGAGGTTGGTAACTCGCGAGAATGTGACTGATGGCAATAAACCCACGACACATGGTGGCACGACCCACGTGACGGGCTACTCATATGCGCCGCCAAACGTCTGCTTCTCCTGTAACCCATCAATCCCAGTCTTTATCAGAAAAAAAAAAAAAAAAAAAAAAAACAAACATAACAGGCAGTGAAGGTTAGTACCTCTCAAGAACCTTATAACCCAAAAGCAAAACCCGTTCGGTACTAATTCGAAATAACTCATAAGGCCTCCAGTACCTGGCGCCTAGCTGCGCTGTATTCGGTTACGGGGCAGATGTCAACCGAAATTTCTCTAGCTATGAGAATTAGACGACGAGGCGGTTATGACGTGTGCCGGCCGTCGCCGGGAGATGGGCGTGTACGCTCGTCGTCTGTCCTCTCCTGCAAGGCGGTCTCTCGTAGGAAGAAGACACGTGAAGTGATTTCAGCCACGAGAGTTAAGACTGAATGAGAACACCTTGAGGATTCACTATTTGTCCCTTATTTTGTGTCAGTGGCGACTGGAGGGTGAATTTCAAGGTCAACAGGATTCAAAACTGAAACAAGGGGAAAGGTGGACGGCTTCAATAACAGGAATGATAGCTAGTCACGAAAACTACGCAAAGTGATAGGTAGGTAGTTCTTGACATGCGCTCTGAGACGACAATTTATAGACTAAGCATTAGTCAGGAGCAGATCATTCGTATAGTGGCTAGTATGCACTCCATTGTCTCTGCAAACCTGAATGAAATGGGAGTGCTATAGAAGGTGCTATAGAAAGGATAACAACTGACTCCTACAGACCGTGTAATCTCGCACTCCTCGTTGCGCTCGGAGGATCGGCTACAGAAGAAAAGTTCGAAAACACGCAAAACTGCCTTTAGTAGGCCAAATTCACAGACAGTGGGTGGATAAGTCCTGCCAGCCCTTTCACTTTCTTTCCAGGAGATTCTAGGACCGCTCACTCCCAACGCACTCAAAGTGCTCTGCTTTCCGGGATCGGAAAAGATAGTCTGATAAATCATCTACATGCTGCAAGTGTCTCGACAGTCCTTACTTGCAACATCCATGTAGTTCGACAGTTCATACAAGGAATATTCAGAGGGTGTTTCGGAAAGCTTTTACAAGCTAAATCTAAGGGCAGACAGTCCCTCTTGGATACGGTATGAATCATATATCCGCACTACTGTGCCGCAACTTATACTGGTTATAAAAGTTCTCTGATAAATGCAGTGTTATGAATCGCATGGCAGAACAAAACTCTTGGTCAATAGATCACCACCCCCTTTCATTCCCTCCCAGCTCTTGAACGAGAGAACAAATGCGCTGCATTCCCGTTGCTTTTGGATCTGTAAACGGTTAAAGATGAATCGCATGGTGATTCCCACAATTGTTTTCCAACAAACACCAATTCCACTTCAAGAATAATACTTGAAGTAAGAAGCGAGAAGGACTGAGTTCCTTCTTATAGTTAAGATCTTCTTGATTTCCTATTTTTTTTCATTAGCATCGGAGAGTGACCAAACACGAGCAAAGCACGCAACAATCACGTGAACTGGTGATCGTCGGCAATCGGGATCGGTGGATGCCTTTCTGTCTACGCTCTAGCCTTTCTAAGCGGAGACGCAGCGTCGACGAGAGTGTGCGAGACGACCGACGACGCGACAAATTGCTGAGTCACCCATTGCCGCGGTTGACAAAAGCCCGTAGACCTCAGTGCCGAAAACAGAAATTGCAGAAATTTCGGCATTTCCGCAGATTTCGCATTTCCACATTTCTACCAATCCCGCGGTTTTTCAAATCGATAGGCATACTTTCTTTCTCCTGCACGTTCTGCATTTCTCCCAGTTCCACAGGTCTGCAAATTCCGCATTTGCACATTCCGTGTTCGGCATTTCTGCAGCATATATATGAACGCAGTATATGAAGGCGGCCTGACGAATGTGCGAACAAGATTAGATAGGGTTGACGAATGCGGAATTAGGGGGGGGGGCTGACTGGCGAGTCGTGAAGTGGTAAGAATCGACGAATTGCAGCGTATCGATCCGTAAAACTGAAGAAACGGCGAATCCTCGAGTGTTCATCTTGTTTGTTATTAGCGTTTGCATTTGGGTTTCGATCGAAGGCTTGGAACTGATTACTCTCCCCACCTACTTTCAGCCTATATCACTGGGACGCGGTGGGCGTGGCTGTGCACTTCATTCGAACATGGCGTAGGATTGTTATTCGAAGGATATTTAAGTTCGAGGCAACTTGTTATGTTCAATGTGTCCTTATCATGGACACAGACGTCATTAGAACTGTCCCAAAACGGAAGTATCTCGGCGAAAATGCAGCTTGCCGCCCAAAGTGAAGCACGCAGCCACGCCCATCGCATCTCAGAGATCTGGAGTGTAGAAGCTCACTCTATGCTACTCCCTCATGCACTGCATTAACACATCAGACCCATCACTGAACCAGTGGATAAGTTAGCTCGCGTAGACCATGGAATACAGCACAGCGGCCCAGTCACCGGAAGCATCTGCTCTATTCAGCTTCACGACAATTCTGGGATTTTGTAGCAGGATTATCGGCTCAATAAACTCTACTGCTCTCTATAACAACAAAACAACTCACAAGAATGAACATTGGGTTTCCTATTTTCTGAAAATTTTCTCGGATTATTTCCCTTTTTGAAGTGTTCCTGTAGATTCTTTGGAACTTTTCACTATATAACCGCCGTGTAACTGTCAGCTGTATGCAAGTGTTTTTGGTTCACGTATTTGATTTAGATCATCATGAGAGAAGAGCCGCCTTTGAACATCAAGCCAGAGGCACCGTTCAAACTTGGTTCAGGCAATGGAATTGATCCAATGTTGATTGGTTCACTTGGAATTCTATTATCCGCGTAAGTGTTTGAAGTGATGCATAACTGGGTAAGAAATGGCGCGAGTCCAATAGAGGTAGGCATTTTGCTGCAGATCTCTTGAGAATTAAAGACATTCTCCGCATTCAAGTACTATCGGTGTCGTCTTCCCCGTGCAAGTAGTCCAGCCTCCAACCTAAAAGCTGTCTCACTTCGCGAACTCCTCAGCGAGTGAGGGGTGTTACAATCGCCGAATTTCTAGTTCTAACACCCGCTCAGTTGATCCGCCCACCCAACGAATGTCCTGTCAACGCCAAATTCAGGGGCGCTTTGTTGCTATTTGCTGGAGCGGCGGGCATAAATTTGATTTGCGTGTCCAACTCGGGGGCACTATTCAGCAATTTCTATCCCGAAATGAAAATTTTTTATTGCTCACTTCATCACGCCGATGGGGTCAATTCGATATCCTATTCATAAGTGTGATTACCGTTCTTGACTTAAAGGCAGGGATAGCTGAGTGGTTAAGAGTGTAGACTAATGTTCTCACTCTGAGCCACGAGTTCGATCCCTGCCGAGGCACAAACCATGCTGCCTTGCAAAAATGGGGACGATACCAGCGTCAGGCCCAGGTTGACAGGCCGGCTGATGGAGGAACCCGTCACAACAATACGGACCTGCGACGGTGCGGACTACGCTAGGGGAAGAAGAAGATCTGTGGCACAAGCACGCAGGCGTTTCAGGTCGAGCGTATGTTTATATTGTGTTCACAAGGTCGAACCTACCTAAACAGAGTTTTCAGCGCAAATGTGCCGTCTTTGTTAGAAAAAGTCGGTCAAAAACTGGACTGTTTTCGCAAGATTGGGGTTGTAAAAGTTGGATAGTGCCCGCTCGTGCTTATCAGTAATTTTACTCTCCTTTATAACACTTTTTTTTCATTAGGGGCAACGGGGCCATCTTCGCAAGATTTCGTTCGACTTGTTCAAAGCAGCAAAGTGACCAAATCAGCCGTGATGGGCAATTTACTCGTGCAATAAGCTCGTTATTGCATTGCTATGCGATCCTGTTCGTACGCAAGAATATTAACAATCTTCTGTTACAGTTCCGAGTTCTGCATCGTGTTTCGTTGTTTTTTTGCTTTCTTTTTCCGCTTTGTATTGGATGATAAATTTGTACAGAGGAGATTGCGATAAAAGCGTATGGTGTGAGGCCAGCGGTTGCCGCAGAGACGGCAGGGCGGTGTGATTATACGGGCGAGCGTTTTCTATAAGATTCTTGGAGATTCTTTTGGTTTTTTCTTATTGGGAAATTATTATGCAGCTACTGGTTCACATCGTGAGCACAACTGTCCCGTAGACACTCTAATCCTGGAGATTCTCTGGAATAATCGTGAAACTTTTGTGTTTTAACTATAACAGTTTTAGAAAAGCTTTCCTGAGTTTAGAAGGAGGAGCTTCAAAGGCTGGAGTTACAGCATAGCAGGGGACGTCCTGTCCTGGGAAAAGATTTTCGTCGCAAGCTACGACCGCCCCTCCCCTCTGACTTCCCATCTTTAATACGATCCTTTTTTCCCATCCCGACATCAACGTACCGCCTTGTCCGAATTCTCCACCTTCTACCATCTCTCGCAGCAGTTTATATTTTCTCGAACATTGCGCCTCTTTCCCACAAAAAAAGCGCTGCGCGGTGGAAGTGGAGGGGGATATATGGCGCACATAAAACAGGAAAAATCGGGGAGTGACGAGTCAAAAACATTTTTCTGCAAGTCAAATATGACTCCACTCGCTACCGACGATCCCTTCGTAAGGTCTTCCTCTTGATTCTTTTCACTAGGCAGAAAGGCCATCCTTTGCTCAGAGTTTGCATCATCTCTTCATTAGATGTCGTTTCAAAAAAAATTAAGGAAACGAAGAAATGGGTTGGAAAGCGAAGATTCCCCACACTTCGTTGCTTCAGTCAAGTTCTTGGGATCACAGCAACCTTGTGAAGTACTGCACCTAAATCCCTCCCTATATGGTACTAAACCCTCACCACCGTGAGTTAGTATGTTTTCGAGTAACTGCGGAGTTTCCAGCTTGGCGATTATGAGATGCCAAAAAGGCTGCGGAGTCCCAGTTCCTCGTTTTATTTCTTTTTTCGCGTCATTCAAGCCTGTTAGGGTAGCATGCCATTTTTGTTCAAGACTAATTGCGGTGACTCCTATCGCTAGAGCTCTGTTTGCACATGGCCAAGAGAAGGGGCATTGACGCAGCGCTGCGTGGCTCATTACTTTTGCATCCATCCGGTGACTGGTAGGGATCGGCAAGGATCCGCTCGTGTTTTGAGAGGGGTATAGGACAACAAGACGGTGGGCGCTGCCTTCACACAACCTGATACCCTCCAATTCCTCCATTTTCCCCTCTTGTGTTGCAAGACTCGCATCATCGTGAAGTCTGAACGCCTAATATCTTCTATTCAGCCTCTGCTTCATAATATACCGGTTATTGCGTCTCCAGTGGGATGAGGCGGCTGCACGACGACGTACAGAGGCACTTCTCGCAATGGCCTGAAGACGACGAAAGAGATGGGCGAATGGAGGCACAAGGTCTGTTTTCCACATTGACACTTTAGACTTTCTTCCAATTTTGGGCCGTTTAGTCGCCGGAGGTCGACGGCGGGTTGTTCGTCGACGAGTACAACATGGTGAAGAAGACTTTATCAATCAAATGCTTGGACCAGAAGATCCAGAAGGTATGTGAAATTGTTCCCTTGAAATACTCCCATAGCCAATTATGGCACCACGTGCATGTGGGACAACGTTGATCCCACCTTCTGAAGACACAACATCGGGTATAGTTTAACACAGCCATGCTGCGGCTAGGGTAGGAATAAAGCAGTAGAGAAGCAATGGTATCACGTGCGCGGTACTCGCTCCAAGGCCCATTTTATTGAACGTGGCAATGCTCCATTGTGTCAAATCAACTACTTGAGAAAAACTGCGAGTTTTCATGCTGTGCCGCAACTTCGATCTCACAAGTGCAAGCTTTGAATTAAGTTGGTTTTTATATTATTCTTCTTTTGGTAACTGTACTATTTCCAAAGGTTCCGAAGAAGAGAGCGCAGTGCCGCTGTTCGAAGCAGATGAAAAAATTGGTAAAAGAAAAGCTGCCAAGTTACAAGCAAAGGCAGAGAAAAAGGCTATGCGAGAGCAGGTACGTTAAGATACCAAGACTGGTTGGTTCCTTGCGGCTATAGTTCGCTTATTTCAGGAGCTGATCGAGCGAGAAGAACGAAAGCGAAGGGAAAAGGAAAGAGAAGAAAAATTGGAAAAAGAAAGAGAGAGGGAACGTCTCGAAGAGGAGGCAGAGCAAGAGCGATTAAGGAAAGAGAAAGAAGAACGTGAAAAGCGAGAGTTGGAGGAATACCTGGCTGTTAGTTTTGGTTACAACATAGTTATCTAATATTGTTTTGTATACCTATTTATATACTTTATATATAAATAGGTATACAAAACAATAATAGGTAAGTAACTAAATAATAATAGATAACTACAAAACAATAATAGATAACTTTTATATATTTAAATATTTTGTTAACTTTTCGATGCAGCTGTTTATTATGCTGGAGAGTAGGTTATAAGGAACATTGCAGCTCAAAGAGTCATTTGCCGTTGAAGAAGAGGGCTTTGACCAACTTGAAGAAGAAGAGTCTCACAATCTCATGAGGGAGTTTGCGGAGTACATAAAGAAAAGCAAGGTACTAGACTCTTAACTTTGCTTATTTTGCCAGTTTGCTTGAAAATGTCTCCACTTACCTCATTTACATTGCCCAGGTCGTCAATATGGATGAATTGGCTGCTCATTTTGGTCTAAAATCAGATGAGGCAATTTCTCGACTACAGTACTTCCTTGAAAACGGCATATTGGAGGGAGTTATGGATGATCGTGGTAAATTCATATGTATCACTGATGAGGAGCTTAATGCAGGTGAGTGCTTAAATTCGGACTTTCCGAATGTAAAACAACTGCACAGAGTATCGGAACGGTACGGCAATGCAATTGCGTGCCAGCTCTGCTTCTAATGGGAGCAGTTTCTATTATTTTTGAGGTTTTTCTGCACATCTAGGAGTCCTCTACAGCCGTCATTGCTGATGTTTAGCACCCATAGCGTTGGGAATTAGAGCCGCTCATGTGGGTGTCCAGCAATTTATTTACTCATGATAGGTAGTATCTTCAAATTTGTTCATGAACAGGAAGGAAGAACTACTTGGGTCCTCAACTCGGGTTAACACAATGACTTTTTCACTCTGCTATCCGATGTCGGATGATTATTTGGAATAGTAGGGGAGTTTCTTATTAGTTTGAGCGGCCAGCGTTTCCCTTTCACTGGTCATCCTCGGGCCTCGGGGTCCCTACCTTCACGGCGAAGAAATACGTTATGACACTTTAGGTAGCGTTTAGACATGACGCCTTTGAAGAAATGACGGAATTTCGGGTAGAAGAACGAATATTGATAGTATTGATTCGAAGAACAGCGGATTGGGAGGGATGCAAATATGTGTAATCTGCAATTTCGAGTTCAGTCAGCATTTCTCCCGGGGAGAGGCTAAGCGATCATCCTTATGGAGTCTTTACCCGTCGTTTTGACATTTCTACAGATTCCGCAAGTCTGCATTGCCCCCAATTCCGCAATTCATCAAATCGATACGAACACTTTCTTTAATCTACATTTCGCCATTTCTGCAAGGTCGCCATGAACGCGACCTAAGCGTCAGTAAGAAGCCGGGAGTTACTACCCTTATTCTGTCGGACAGTACTTTTCTATGTCATTAGATTTCCTTGATTATTGCTCGTCCAAGTGAGCATGGAGGGGAAGAACGATGGATAGTTTCACAGAGTACGGCGGATGAGGAATCCAGCAGTTGTGCAGTTTTGACCGGCGCATTGCGGCGACGGGACATTCTGCACTTTCGTTACTTCCCATCACATGTCGACCTATCTAGACAGCCTCTTCTCGAGTTGACAGGTTTTAACATGATGGCTTGACGACCTTGCTCCAGCTTCACAAGAGTTCACAGGTTTCGCCAGAGTGAGACTTGTAAACCGGAACTAAGGAAGCAATGATAGTACAAAATGCCCCCCGTCGCCGAACTGCGCCGTTTTGGCCTTTCTTTTTACATAATCTCAGTATATTATGAGTGGGAATGGATGGGCTGTAGGAGGACCTAGTGATGTCATTCCTGTCACAAATAGAGTTTTGTCACTGCTGTGTCTGAGC